>JASDQU010259953.1:4688-15251 GCA_032191745.1 Picea mariana
ACATAACATAAATATGGTATCAATGCGTAATATTTTTAAGAGCATCGGTGCTTTGCGATTGTGTGTGTGCACTGGTGCATGTTACTTAAAAACACAACAATGCATGTTTCGTAAGAACACATCGGTGCATGTTAATTAAAACACACAGGTGCATTTGTTACCAATAAAAGAACCGACGAAAAATACCTCCACTACAACGTCCACCCGCCCATTTTTTTTTAGTTATATGGAAACTCATAATTGGATTATGAGGCCTGTAGATATGAAAACTAATTTTTATGGTATCATGTCAACATGATGGTTTGAAATTCATGGGTTATAAAATCCATGCACTTGATGTTGAAATGGGTTATACAATCATTCATTTGAAATCCCTATCTATCCTCTTCACCATGCAAAAAATTATTCTTTAAGAAAAAGTTCTACGAGAAAGTTATTGATTCTAGAAGTCATGTAACCATGGAATTTTACTGTGTCGAGGTTGGAAAAATGTTTATACGATAAGAGATACTAATTTGATTTTTTATGGTGTCAAGTTAAAAATCCTCATAACTCTCTTATTGAAAAGGTTATAATAAATCCATCAAACTAATTCACTTAAACACTAAACCTCATTGTAGAAAATAAAATGGGGATTTCCATTTAAACATTTTAATGGCCGTAATTTTCAACTAATTAAATAGATTAATCAGATAAAACATCACTTTTTCCTAAACATTAGAACTTGATCCATATTTTGAAATCAATCACATTTCTTCCATATCTCACATAATTCAAATCATTATGAAAATCACTCCAATCTAGTGATTCAATCATCTTCTTCTTGTTGATTTAACATTTGAGAGAGTTTAGAAGATCCCCAATTTTGGAGTCGGGCCTAATCCATAGATCGAGTCCTTTCTCAAGGTGTGGATTTACGTGTTTCTTCTATTACTATGTTATTTTTGGTGTTTGGTTCATAACATTTGGTATCAAAGCATATGATCCTAGGGTTTTTCTCCTTGAAACAAGTATTATTGGAATTTTCGCTATACTTTTTTTTGGTGAAGTTTCAGACTATGAAATTTTTAGGAGCTTATGGAGACATACAAAAGTACTTGGGGTAAATATTTTAGGTTTTGTATCACTACACTATTTGACATATAGTCTATGGAATTCAAGGTTTGTGACTAATCCTAAAATTAGTCTCAAACATGTCATCTTGGAATTTTCGATTGTAAAATTTTTAGGAGTTTGAGGATACATATTGTAGTACCTTTGGTAGAAATTTTATGTTTTGATATGCTATAATTTCTGAAATACATGATGTGGAAATTAGGGTTTTTGACTAGTCCTAAGACCAGTCTCAAACAAGTGTTCTTGGTAGAACTGTCATATCTGAATCTTGGAAATCCAAATTGAGTGCAACTAGTTCATTTGGAAAGAATACAGATCATTTTATTTTAGGTAAAAATTTCATAATTAGATAAGAAATATTGGACACATGGAATTCCATACAAGTTCATTATCCGTGAAGGACCAAGAATGAACAAGTTTTGGGAAAGTTACCATAAATTTCTCTTGGCACATCAAAATTTTGTCAGAACTATGACATTTCAAAGAAGAAATATTAGAGTACTACAAGCTAACATTTTAGACTCATAAGGGCCTAAATTTCAGAGGCACATCAAGATAAACATCGATTAGCAAGACAATCTCCAAATTAGGGTTTTAAAGGTACATAAMTTACAATTGGCATAAGAAAATACCTCATGTGTGTCTGGTGTCCTCTTTTCTAATATAGAGCACAAAAAAAGACCTCTAATTCCCTGTCCAGTAGGGATTAGRAAAAAATAAACAATGATTAAGCTTTATCTCAACCAATGATCCATTAATGGAAATAAGAATACTAATTCTTATTCCTCTAAGAAAGTACATGGTGGAACAATCCCATTCTTTTAAAAACTATATCATTGATTAAAATTGACATAAATAACCTAAATAAATTACCTTATGGGTGTAATGGAAACAAAATAGAGGTATAGCAATTAGACATAGCAATGCCATTACTAATGAGCACATGTTTTAGRATGGCATAAATTTCTAGAACTCAATAACTCAGGTAGATTAGAGTGAATATAAAAGTGGGGAGATCAGATAAAATTATTCAAATGTAGGTTGGTAGATATTATCCAATGGTGTCCAAATTTGATCTCATCATGAACGACTTTGTATTTTTTATTATTATCTTCATTTGTGATTGGGAAGGGGACTAGGCTCTTCATGCCACTGGAGGGTGTGGGATTGAATGCTTAGTTTCATAAGTTCGAGGTAGCAAGGAAGTTTGACAACAAAAATTTTGGAGGTTCAAAAAACCCTAGTTTTTTGAGGTTGTATGTAGGCTGCAGTGGGCTAGATCACGTACATACATGGGTTGCATAAGGCCATAGCATGTACATAAACTTTATAAATAAGCACAGGTCACATATATTTTAAAATTCCAAGAAAATACTTGATAGGATGTTGGTGCCAGGTTTCTACAGGCTAAAGCAAGTTCCATATCATCATTCTACAGGTTTAGATCTGCTACAAAGGTTTTGGTATGGTTATATTGTCTTGATGCTTAAATTTACTCATGGTATGGTGAGTTCTTGAGGCATTCTTTGTATGGTTGTTGTGATGTTTGGGTATGGTAGAGGTTGGATGGTTGGTTGAGTGGTTTTGTTCTGATATGGTTGAGGGATATCTATGTTGTGTGATGGTGTATGCATTAGGAACATGCATAGGTTGTTGGATGGTGTATATTTTTTTATTGTTGGGACAACAAAGATTGGTTGTAGTGACAGGTTGGATGCAATGATAGGTTACTGGTGGATGTGACATAGGAAGGAAAGTTTTAGAAGTGCATAAGAATGGATGCCCTAGTTTTCTGAAGGTGTATGCACTGTGCAGGATGATAGAGGGAAGGGCATGTACATATGCATGTTGCAGTATAGGCAGGTCGTGTACATATGTGGGATGCAGTATAAACATGCCGCGTACCTGTTGGAATATTGGTTTTTGTCTACAAAAAGGGTCTTTTACTTGGGGATTGGATTCCTAACATCTCAGTTGGTGCTGAGATCTACAAGTTGAGTCTTGTGTTTAGAGTTGGTAGTCTATTGGATTTTTTGGTAGTTTTAGTTGATGGTGATAAAACCCTGAGATTGTAGTCTCCTATAACACATAATAAAAAAAAATTACACATATATCTGGTGTTCTTTTTGTTCATTATGGTGATGGTTTAATGCTCTCTATTATTCATGAATTTGGTTGATACATGAAAGTAGATAAGTACAAATGAATAATATGTTTGAAGGTGTTGCTAAATAAAGTTTTGAAAGAAGTGTAAAAATATCCCTACATTGATTCACCCCCCTCTCAGTATGGCCGTTGTGTCCAACAATTGGAATCAGAGCAGGCCTTCATCATAAGCCTTACAAGCTTGAAGGAGATCCATGGACACACAAATGGATGAACATGCAGATGAAGTTCCCCTCTTTGATGAGACATATTACTTGACATTGAGAATAGAAATGAAAGGGTATTTGAAGGAAAAAGGAGCAGGTGTTTGGAATAATGTTGTTGTTGGACCAGTTCCCTCAAAGAATCAGTCAAAATATGCAACAAAGAAGAATAATGTAGCAACATTCAATACCATCTTGAATGGAATTTCATATTCTGTTAAAGAAAGCATAGGAAAATGTACCTCCAACAAGGACCTATGGTTGAAGGTAGAAAATGCATATCAATACTTAGTCATCAACGAAGGTAAATACTATCCAAAATATTTTGATTGCAATACTCTTGAATGCAATGAAGTTGAATGTTATCCTACAAATGAAGATGAAGATGTAGAGGTAGTTTGTATAGAATCAACTAAAAACTATCTTATAGATGAAGAGGAAGATTTGTTGAATCTTAAATATAAAATTATCAATGATTTAGAAGTAGTTAGCATGGAAATAGGTTATGGCTCAATTTTTTTTGAGTATCTTGAAAAATACACTAAGGAATCCCTTGAAAAGTACCAAAGTCTTACCATGACACTAAGAAAAATTCTCAAGAAACAAGAAGGAAGTGAAACAACCAAGCAAAGGACTCAATTAGAAGAAAAAGAAGAAGAGACCAAGAGCCTAAAGAATCAAATAATTAGTCAAGTAGAAGAAAAGAAGATGGTAAACGATGATCTTAGAAAAAACCTTGAAGATCTTAAAGAAACAAAAGAAATTAATGAAAATTTGAAGACCCAACTTGAAGAAGCCAAAAGAATAGAAGAAGTATTGAAGATTCAGGTAAATTGTCACATACCCACTATGACATAATAGATTTTTTAACTTTTTCTCGAGGGACAAAATCCCCGAAGTCCTACAAGGGCCTAGCGTAGTCTAGATCTTCCCTTTTCCACCTCCATGTGATCGTTGGTTACGACTATAGGCCAAACAAACTAGGCGCCTTTTCGCATTTCATGACTTGCAAAAACAAGGGATCTTGCTCTTGGGTTTCTCAGGTGCCGAAACATCGAAAGCTATTCACTCTATACTTATTCGGGGTTTTGCATACCGGGATTTCAGGACTTGCGAAGACAAGGGGTCTTCCCCTTGGGTTTCCTGGGTGTCGAAATGCCGACTGGTAGCCATGTGTCCCCTATAAATGGACGGTCCAGGTAACTCCCCTGGATCTTGGGATCTACGGTCTTGATTCCTTCACTATTTGCGAAGGCCAAAAAGGGGTCAAGGCATTAACGCCTACGTTCTTTCCTCGAATCTAACGATCGTGACAGACCTCAGATCCTCCAAAAGGATCTCGTCCATTCATCTAGCAAACGAAAGGGTACTCTCTTTCGGTATTTGAAACTCGCTATCCTTCCTGAACTTTGTCAACTATGAAGGACTTGAGAGCGTTGCACTCTTTCTCTTGGACTTGACTCTTAGAAGAGTCTTCAACACAACTATTGTGCTCCTTCATCAAGGGGTTCTAGGGTTCTATTTGATCACAGAGAGCCTGTGCATAATCGACACTACCTCTCATGAACTTAACAAACTCCGTCTCCAAGGGACTCAGGATGACTAGGCGAGTAAACCATCGTACATGCAACTACGCCTAAGATCGACGAGCTCACAGTTCATGGCTCTAGCTTAAGACACTACAGAACTCTAGAATTTATGGGAACAAGTCATGTCTGAACCCTATAATTCCTTTCTTGCCTAATTATACAACTCAACAGAAAATAGAAGGGATGCAATATATCCATTAAGCATTCATTCACATTCCTGAAAGCAGGCACAACATACCAATTCATACACTGTTACAAATAAATTACACAGGGTCAGAATTCACTTATCTATTACAGGTTGTTGCCAACCAACTGACTGTGGGTGTTCATCCTTCCACCCAACCATAGGCTCAGATACATTCAATATTAGCACTCTGGCCACCCCCGTGCCAAGCCATGATATCACCAGGGAACTCTCACTCTTCTCGAGGGTTCTCTCTCTGTTTTCAGTTTCTGTTCGGGTCCTGTTTTCTACAACTTGGAGATTTCTCGCTCGCTTGTGGCCTCGACGAGGTTTCTCATATGCCCTTCGGCATCAAGCTCGTGACCTTATGTTTGTGATTCGCTGGAGAGATTCGCACCTCTCCCTTGCAAGCTCCTGTTCTCTTCTGGTGTCTGGTGTCTCTCCTCTCTTGCTGCCTTCGTGTGTATAATTGTCACCTTCCTTCTGTCAAAAGGAAGCTCGGGTCCACCTGGTCTGTCAGACCCTATGGTACTTTAGGATGACTTGCTACAGCTAGACCATTCTCCCATTCATGGGGGTGGTTGGTAGTTCAACCACCGGTCCTTGCCTCATTAACTGATTTCTCTCCCCTAGTGATATCATGGCCAATACTTTCAAGGCTTCACCCCCACAGTTAGTTATTGGCAACTCAAACAATAATACATTTACATTGTCCTCATGCATTAGAAAGGTAATTCCTATTTTATGATTAATTACAAATTGGGGGAAACATGGTGTTACAATTCCCTCCCCCTTAAAGGAACATCGTCCTCAATGTTCTTTCTCAAAACACCTATCATGCCTTCCTCATTTGGCCACTTCAGAAGTCTTGACCTTCATCCTCGGTCAGGTCCTTTTTCAATATCTGAGTCTTCGTCATCTGCCTTCAATAATTCTTGGACACAAGCATATTAACCACAATTTTTTGCAAACATCTTACTGTTGTTCAAAATTCAAAAGGAAAATTTCATATTCTATCACAGTACTTATCTGTGTAGTTTGTGGATTTGTATCCACATGGTAGTTTTGTTATCCATGCTCATCGATTTCCTTGACGTACCCATTGGGTGCATGATTCCAATTCAATACCTCACAAGATCTATCATGGTTTAATCTTCCTTTCCAAGGTTTTTCCGCACGGGAAACTACCCACTATGTGCATGATCCCAATAGTTTACAAGAATTATTAAGGTCTCCTCTTCCCTGCCGTCACTCACCCTCTAGGATTAGGCTTAGGCATCCCCTTCACTATTATACAGTCCCTTGGGTGATCCATCTTGCCCTGCCGAGGTTTTCTCGCACATGAAGATTTTAGAGACTCTATCGAGTCTTACAATCGAGGCGTCCCTCAGACATGCTCTACCGAGGTGTCCCTCCGGCTTGTGCTACCTCAACATAATTTATTTCAGGCAATCATGACTCATCACAGGGTTTTCACACCTCAGTAGTAGCCATGTTCATCATCTTCAGCTTTGACAGCCTTCATCTGTTTCTTTTGGACATATCTTTTCTCCTCACCTATATCACAGGTATATAAAATTCATGAGACATCATCATAACTTTTAACCTTCAGAATGTTATTGCAAATATTTCACCCACAGATTTTCCAATCTCACGATTTGTTTTCATATTTGTTCCACACAGGAACCAGATTCATAATTATGGGACTTTCCTCCCCCTGACGGTTTGGCTCAGTAGGAAATTGGCCTTCCTTATGGACTTACAACACTACCATATCCAAGACCCTTTTCTTCCTGCAATTCATTCTTTCCACAGCCAAACAAACTGTTAGTCTCATCTCAACATACCAAAGTTTTCAAAACGTAATTCAACATTTTAAAAGGGTTTTAAAAATTGTGTCAAATATCCATGGCCATATTCATACCCAATGCATTCTTTCATTGTTTTTCAAGTTCGTCACACTTTATGACCGGTTCTTGTCCATGGGGTGTTGGAATTTAACCAGCCTTTTCCTCATATGGTTTATTCGTTTTCTTTCAGTCTTCTAGTAGGACCATACTGCCTGCTACAGGCCGATCACGATCCTACATGAACTCAAAATTTTTACATGAATGCGTTTACGCATTCCTTGATTGTCAATGCATTCATGACATATCAATGCATGAGTTCTTCCAAGGGTTACAAACAGTGTTTACTACTAGAGGTTCATACCTCCCGAGTCATACCTTACTTGGGTATCCAAGGCATACAACCGCCTTTTTCACTTTTCATGCATAACATGAGACAATAAAATATTTCAGAAGGAGTTCTTACCGAATCCCTTCATACCTTGTGCCACACAGGCACAAATATCTTTATATCGGTTCTTGGCTGCTAGCACCCTCTTTCTTATTTTTACCTCATCACCAGTGCTTTATGGGGACTTTTACAGTCTTTTCAATAATCTTTCACTCGCAGCCTTCCCCTTGTCATTCTTTGTTTGAGGTTGCCCATCATTGGCAATTGTCTTTCTCAATAGCTCCAATTTATTTCTATACACAGCATGCATCATCATAGACACAATTACATTAGTCATAATATTAAACCAAATGCATGTAGCATAACATTCAGGTTCATAAACATCCTCAAATGTTTCCATAAGTGCAACACAACAGTTCTCAATCATTTTCACAGTATTTCAACCATCGTTACCATGGTGTCAAAACATTTTTGTTCATCAATGTACTAGCTTTCTCATCCCATAGAAAACATAATTCTCAACAAGGAAAGAATTGAGGGCTCTCCCCTTCTTCAAATTCTTTCTACATCGCTTGGGGATTTTCAACCCAGTCGAGTTATCTCTAAGGTCTCACTGCCTTTTCTTAATCACAACTTCAACCAAGCCTTATCAGTTACACGTGCTCATTTATTCATTTAATCATACTTAGGGGGTTTACTTGCCTCTTACCAACTATACCAGTTTCCACAACTGCTCTTTTTCTGAGAAGCCTTAGTTAGGCCTCACCCTAACCCTTTTGGGATACTGCAACATGCTTTAATAACAACTCTTTGCTCATAATGAATCATGAACATGTGCATTCTACACACTTCCATTCGATTATCAGAATGGGCAATATTCGTTTGTTAGTCTTCTATTAATTTCATGATTCTTTCAAAATGTAATCCAGGATTCTTATATATGGACAGGCCTTGCAGTCCATTGTCCAACCTTCAACAATTATTAGGGCTGCGACTCCGTTCCTCTGACAGAGTCCTTATATGGTTCCTCCACTGGGAACTCCTTCGGCATGCAACTTCCATGTTGCATATCCATCACTATTGTGATGGCCTCACCCTTGAGTTAGCTTCTAGTATTTTTACTAAACATTCCCCTTAAGGAATATAAACCTGCATCTTTACTGTTAATATCAGTCAATTCAGATTCCTTCTCATGTGATGCTCAAAGGCATAATCATTTGTCTCTTATTATGACAAGAGAGCATCTTTGCTCATTTACCCTTTCATCTAATTATATTGGCACTTCCCGAGGAAATGAAATACATTCCCCTCAGGCTATTATTTGGAACAAAACTTTCATGACTCCCTGGAATGGAGTCAGCTATGCCTCCATAGTATTCCTTCAATCTTGGCAAAAGAAATATTTGCTTTATATTTCGCTCATCGGGAAAAACCATATCGTGCCTATAACTATACTCTTACATCATACGTGTGCATTACTTTTCACGTTTAGTATCATTCATACCTTACTGGCATTAATATCAGGCTTCCTATTATGAAGCTTCACACTGAATTCAACTTATGTGTATTCATCATACTAGCTCATGCCTTATCCTCACGTGACCACCGGCGGTGACCACGATCTGAACTAAAATGCGCTTCATGTTTCGTGATTTTGGGATTCCTATTTGCAAGGAACTCTGGTTCCGATCCCCGAAATCCAAAAACCCGATAGACTGAAGCTAAGGTTTTCTCAGCTCTTTTATTGACATGACCCTTCACTTGGAACCTGGGGTCAACTCCCAGACACATGTCGGGATCCCGTGTTTCGGCGAATCCGTGGACAACGCTCCACCGTTTCCCAAACTTCTGATCCATGCGGGTTCGACAACCTAGATTCCACAGTACATATCTCTCTGCCAATCAACGATCCTGATCAAATCCTGGCTTTCCACCTTTTGGGATTCTGGCGGAGTCCTTACCTCTTAACTCCCAATTTCGAATCCCCGAAAAGTGTATGTGTCAGATCAACGATCCATCATTTGTCTCGATCCAATGGCTCAGGTTGGATGTCGGGATTTCATGACATGTGAGTCCTCAAAACTCTTCCCATTGACTTCTAAACCTCCGACTCCCGAAGATCCGATTACACTAGATCTATGGTTCAGGTCATCCGCTAACCAATGGCCTTGATTGAATCGGTGATTTACCTGGCACGACTTTGAAAAGTCTATGCTTCTATTTTCCTAATAGACGAAGCCTCGAAGCTCTAGATCAATGACTCTTGTTGATTCTAATCTAATGGATACTATTCCTCCTGAACTTGTGAGTGATGAGAGGTTATCAACCTTATCTTCTCCGCTGATCAACTAGATCTAACTCTTCATGGAATTTTGGTATTCCTCCCTCCCAGAATTCCACCGTCTGTTCAGACTCTCAATACCCGAAATGTTGAAATTTTTGGATCAGATCGACGGTCGCCAACGGATCTCCAACCAACGGTTGTGATTATGTTGCAATTTCTCGTTTTGCGACTTCAGGACTTCTGTTATGAAGAGCCTCGAATCTTTCGATCCCTGATATCACGAAATTTCAAAGTTCTCAATCTGACGGTCCTGATTCTTCCACGATCTGACAACTCAGATCTCGTCAGGCTTTCGCGTATTGGGATTTCACGATTTCACGTGTCGCGAAGTCGACAGACCTTTCACCTCCATTCTCCCAATCCTCGAAATTGCAAAATTCTCTTCTGGATGACCAATGGTCCAGATCGCTCCTTTATCAATGACTATAATCTTTTCGCAAATTTCTCACTGCTTCTTCCAAGCCCATTGGTTTTGCGAAATTACGATATCTCCTCGCAACTAACCAGTGCGCTACTTCTCCAAGATCGAACAACTTGAAGCATTTTGGTTCTTTCTGAATGGATCTTGACTCTCGATCCTATCCAATCTTCAAAACTCTTTTCTGAAGGATTTCTCCCGATCAATCCTCCATACTTGTTCTTTTTTTTTTCGAACTTTAGTTTTCTGCGCTTCACCTTTGAACACTTCAACTCTTTGAAACTTATAAACGTTTTCTAAGGGTT
>JASDQU010259954.1:4243-15707 GCA_032191745.1 Picea mariana
TACATTCGGTGATGAGCTTTTCTTCTCCAGTTAAGAATAAGTCATCCACAAATAGCAATAATATCACTGGCTCATCGTTCATAACCTTGAAGTAGAGGTTAGAATCTGCTTTACTCTTGGTAAAGCCTAAGCTCGTCAAGAAACTGTCTATACGGCCATACCAAGCTCTGGGAGCTTGCTTCAATCCGTATAAGGCTTTCTTCAATTTACATACATGAGACTTCCCGTCTTCAACTTCAAATCCTTGAGGTTGCTCTATATACACTTCCTCTTCGATGACACCATTTAGAAAGGCTGTCTTTACGTCCATCTGGTGTAACTTCCACTTCATCTTAGTTGCAAGGGCTATGATGGTTCTGATCGAAGTGTATCTGGCTACAAGAGCGAATGTCTCTTCATAGTCAATGCCTTCTTTCTAAGAAAAGCATCGAGCGACGAATCTTGCTTTATATTTTTCAATACTTCCGTCAGCAGCATGTTTTATTTTGAGGAGCCATTTGGAGGATACCACATCTTTACTCTTCGGTCTGGGAACTATTTCCCATACTTCGTTCTTCATTATGGATTGGTATTCCTCTGTCATGGCATCTGCCCATTCTTTCCTTTGAATGGCTTCTTCAAAGCAGGTAGGCTCCTCTTCTAGAAGATCACACATCAAAGTCGTATAACTGGAGAATGGTTTTGGTCTTTTCACCTGTCTCGTAGTTCCTTGGGGAACACCGTACTTCGCTCCATCTTGAATAAGCTCTCTAGCCCAAGCTGGCTTCCTTTTATGGAGGATCGTCATTTGAGGAGGTTCTTGGACTTCTGATATATCATGGTCTTCTAAAATTTCCTCATCAGGGGAAGTTACGACTTCCCTTACTGGTTCTGCGGCTCTGGGAACCTCCCTCATTGCAGTACTAGGGATTACGGGTTCCTTTTCATATACTTCTTCAAGCTGGCATCTTCCAGATTTCTTGAGCGCTGGATCTTCATCAAAGGTCACATCCTTGCTGATCTCAATGTGATGGTGACCTGGTATATAGATTCTGAAGGCCTTGGAGACCTCACAGTATCCCACAAATATTCCCTTCTTTCCTGAAGGTTCCAACTTGTTTCTCTTCTCTTTTGGTATATGAATAAATACTGGGCAGCCAAATATTTTGAGATGGCTTACCTTTGGCTTCTTTTCGGTGAACATCTCTTCCGGGGTCTTGAGCCCAAATGCACTATGGGATAATCGGTTTTGCACATATACAACTGCCATTGTTGCTTCTGCCCATAAGCACATAGGAAGATCTTGATCATGGATCATAGTCTTCACAACTTCCATTATTGTTCTGTTCTTTCGTTCAGCTACACTGTTTTGTTGGGGATTGTAGGGAGTAGTGAGTTCCCTCTTGATCCCAACATATCTGCAGAAGTTCACAAACTCTTTTGAGGTGTATTCTCCTCCATTATCTAACCTGAGTATCTTAATCTTTCTTTCAGAAAGATTCTCTATCAAGGCTTTGAATTCCTTGAACTTGCTGAACACTTCATCTTTATATTTCAAGAGATACACCCAGGTCTTACGAGAATAATCATCAATGAATGATACATAGTATACATACCCGCTAATGGAGGCTGATGGCATTGGGCCACACACATCTGAATGAATGAGTTCTAGGACTCCTTCTGCTTTGCTGTCTCTCTTCGGAAAAGGGTTCTTGATGTTCTTCCCTTGTGCGCATCCATTGCATACGCCTTCATGGTTGACCTTAAGTTCTGATAAACCTGTGACCACTTTGCATATGTATGGTAGCGCCTTGTAGTTGATGTGAGCCAATCTTCTATGCCAAAGTTCACATGAGTTTTCAATGGCATGGGCCATGGCAGTTTTTGAGTGGCCCTTTAGTCTATACAAGCCATTTTCTTCACTTCCAATGATGATTGCTTCATTTATGGTTTCTCCTTTAGCCCACATAAGAACTTCTCCATCTATAAAGGCAACTCTGTAGCCTTTCTTTTCTAAAGCTGAAATGGAGAGTAGGTTCTTTTTCAAGCCTGGTACATATAATACGTCCTTCATTTTTAATGAATTCCCTGAATTCAATTTGTAGTTTGATTCTCCCACTCCCTTGATGGGATATTGGTAATTATCTCCAAGTGTTACTTTCTGAGAAAACTTCTTTTCTGAAACACAAGAGAGAATGTTTTTCTGACTTGTCATGTGCTTGGAGGCACCACAGTCCACTATCAATGAGCCACGTGTCCTCTCCATGTGTTACCGATCCTGAGAGGGCCGAGATTAAGACATAGTCTTTGATTTGTTCTTTTATCATCTTTGCAGGCGGCTCTTCATCTTCAACTGCATGGGCATGGTGCCTCTTATGTTTCCTCTTGTATTCTTCTCGTCTGGCTGGACAAAATTTCGCAATGTGTCCCATCTTGTCACAATGATAGCATTGTACAGATGAGTAGTCTCTTTCCCTTCGTTGTCCTCTCTTCTAAAATCTCTTTGGATGAGATTCTTTATTATTGAATTTGTTTGGCGGTTGAGGCTCTTTATGAGTCTCCTTGTGGAAGTAGGGTTTCTTCCTTCCTCTTTTGGTGTGAGTAGCTAGGGCTTGATCATCATCTCTTGCCAGTAGCGCTTCACGGTTAGCTATTCTTGTTTCTTCTTGGATGCATTCTTCCCATAGACTATCAAACTTTGGTTTCTCCGTTCTGGCACATATCGTTTGGATGAATGCATCCCAAGGTCTTGTGAGACCATTTAGGGCTGTCATTATGAGCTCGTTTTCGTCTATGGTGTCTCCAATCGCTTCTAACTGTTGTTTGAATTTTGAAATTCTAGAGAAATATTCTTGGATCGTTTCTCCTTTCTGCATCCTCGTATTCTTTAGTTGAGTTCTTAGATTCATCTTTCGGTTTATGTTCTTTCCTTTGTACAGTCTGCTTAGGGCATCAATCATTTCTTTCGGAGTGTTCTTTGATGACACATAAGGAATCAGGTGGTCTTTGATTGAATTTGCAATGATTCTTTGGGCCCTGATTGTGTCCTTTTGATGCTTTTCTTTCTCTGCGGCATCTTCGGGTTCTGACACTTCTTCTTTGATGAATCTTGCTAGGTCATTCTCTGCAAGGATTAGGCCGATCCTATACTTCCAAGCACGAAAGTTTTCCATGCCTTCTAGTTTGTCAGCAAGCTTCGTGCTTGTAGACATCTTTTACCTGGAGCTAGGAAAATGACCAAAAAATGAAAGTGGTCAAAATCAAATTTTGAACTTACCAGGAGATGCGCTTGGCTGAGGCGAGTAGCCTGGTGTGCTTGGATCTGAGAAAATCCAACTTTTACCCTTCCAAACTTGATCTGCGGATTTCTGGACTGGTGCTTCTAGTTTTCTTGTACCTCTGGTACTTCTGGTACTTTCGGTTCACTGGTTTTCTGGTACTTCTGGTACTTTTGTGAAACTAGGGTTTCACTTTTCGAGAGATCCACCCACTAAAAAGGTGCACTGATGATGCCAAAGTAATCCTTGAGGGAGGCTGCACTTTTTTAGATGGTTTTGGGGCTGAAAAGCTTCACCATCAAAAAGCCCTAATTTGCATGTACGACAACAATGACGTTTTTCTCTTGCAAAAGATGCTCTCTTCAGCTTGGCTCTGAAACCATGTTAATGTTTATGCCATTATTATAGTTCTTTGCATTTCAGTAGATAACAACAACACAAAAACAAGATCACTGAGAAATACACAATCACAAGAGACACATCATTTATCCTGGGAAACCCTCTAGGGGAAGAAAACCCAGCAAAACTTCCTTATTATAGATAGCCAATACAATGCCAAGAGATAACTCAAGCTAATACAGAAGATCCTCTCCAAAAGATACGTCACTCTCTCTTTCTTCTGCAACTGCAATTCCGAAACTTGTCTCTCAAAATGAGCAAGTGAGTTGTGTTCTAAGTGAGGCACTGGCCTCTTTATTTATACAAGACTGGCACGTGTGAAGTGTCTCTTCACTGGTAGGGCCGACTTCTCAAACTGGGTGGTTATAACCACCTTTAATATATTCTGGGGCCTCTTTAATAGCTGCTGGGGCTGACTTCTTATTCTACCTATTATAATTATCATTTGACCAATCTGCAAAAGGGGATTTGGTCCTATTACAATAGCCGACATGATCAATCCACAATGGGGATTGATCCAATGAATAATATATCAGATAATAATAAGAATACACTTTGTAGTTACATTATTTCAACATAACTGATGTGTAGAAGAGGGCACCTCCCTCTCTTTATATATCAAGGAGTCTTTAGGTTAGGGTCTCCTTTTAGGTTAGGGATGCCTTAGCTTAGGATAGGTGCTAGGGTAGATGGCAGACCTAGCTAGGATAGGTGGTTGACTTAGTTAGGTGACCGACCTTTTAGAGGAGGGCAATTTAGGAAAGGGGTCAACTTTGAAGGGGGTTGCTTAAAGGGGGAAGCTTGAAGGGGGTTACTAAAAGGGGGCATCTTGAAGAGCTGCTTAAGGAATATCCTCTGCAACTGCTTTACATTTTAACACTCCCTCTTAGCAAAGAGGGTATTCTTTAGGCATTCACATCCACACAGTTCTTTCTAGTCATTGCACATGTACATTGACTTGTTGACATCCACATAGGATCAATATATCACAAGAAGTTTTGTAACCTTATGCAAATAAGGATCATGGAATGTGATCATTCATTTCTCCTTAACCATGTTCAACTGCTAGAGTCATTTCACTTAGGGGTGGCCAGTCCCTAAGGAATACTCATAGCTCATCATGAAGACCTCGGAGAACTTTTCACATTTCCTTGACTTTTGCTTTGACACACAAAGCTCACAGGACTTGTCTTGACTTTTGCTTTGACACACAAAGCTCACAAGACTTGACTAGGCTCACAGTGGTTGTATGTTCCCCCTGACTTTTGCACTAGTCTATCTATGCTCACAGAGGTTGTACGTTCCCCTTGACTTTTGCAATAGTCTGTCTATGCTCACAGAGGTTGTACGTTCCCCTTGAATTTTGCAATAGACTTACATCTTGACTTTTGTCTTTACAAGGCTTCTACCTTTGCCTTGACTTGACTCACAAGATCATAGAGCATCTCGTTCGTCCTGACTTTTGGTTTAACTCACAGAGGTTGTACGTTCCCTCTGACTTTTGTCAATACCTCACAAAACTGATTGATTCTCCAAATCTCCCTGGCTAGCTTCAGGGTGGCCACTTAAGGCCTCACATTGGAGAATGTCTTTTGATGCTACTATTCCCTCTCAGCGAGGGACACATTTTCTGTCATACCAAGCTTGTCCAGGAAATACACAAATTTTCCAAGAGACAGAGGCTTAGTCAAAATATATGCTATCTGCTTTAGTACGAATGTACTGCAGCTTGATGGTACGTCTTTGAACCATGTCTCTGATGAAATGATATTTCACCTCAATATGCTTTGATCTGTCATGGAAGACTGGGTTCTCTTTGAGATTTAAACAACTCTAGTTATCACAATGGATAACGATTGTTTCTAACCTCTCTTGAAACAACCCAGACAAAATCTTTCTCAACCACACTGCTTCTTTGCTTTCATTACTGGCTGCTATATATTCTGCTTCAGCGGTACTTTGTGCTATAGAGCTCTGTTTCTTGCTTGACCAAGATATCATAGCTGAACCTACGCTAAAACAATATCTGGAAGTACTCTTCCGGTCCATTGAGCTCCCAGCCTAGTCTGAATCAGCATAACCATGAAGCAACACTCCACTGGAAGTGTATCTAAGTCCATATGCAATGGACCCTCTCAAATATCTGAGAATATGTTTAGCAACAATCCAATGTCTGTGTCTTGGCTCAGACATAAACTGACTCAAGGTGCTTACAACAAAGCATATATCTGGCTTTGTATGGATCAAATACATTAAAGATCCAATAAGCTACCTATACAAGGATGGGTCCACCAAGTCTGATCGAGAATCTGACTCATGTAACTTCTTTAAGTTAGATACCATGGGTGTAGACATGGTCTTACAATCTAGTATACCAAATTTGCGCAATATATCAATTGTATACTTCCCTTGAGAAAGGAAAATTTCATCTGATCTTTGCCATACCTCCAAACCAAGGAAGTAATGCATGACTCCAATGTCTTTCATTTCAAATTCAAAGGTGAGCTCCCTCTTACACTGAGCTATCGGTTGTTCTTGTCCAGTAAGGAATAAATCATCAACATATAGAATCAAAATTAGAGGATGATTTTCTATTACCTTAAAATATAGGTTGGGATCAGCTGCACTCTTGAAAAAATCCAAGCTTTGAAGATAGCTGTCGATTCTCGTATGCCAGGCTCTTGGTGCCTGTTTCAGCCCATATAGTGCTTTCTTTAACTTGCACATATGTGATTCCTTTCTTTGAACCACGAAACCCTCTGGTTGTTCTATATATACTTCTTCCTCAACTTGACCATTTAGAAATGAAGTCTTTACATTCATCTGGTGAAGTTTCCAACCCAAAACTGAAGCAAGGGATATGATGGTCCTGATGGAAGTATACCTTGCAACAGGTGCGAATGTTTCATCATAGTCAATACCTTCCTTTTGGGAAAAACCATGAGCCACAAATCTCGCTTTGTATTTCTCAATACTTCCATCAGCTGCATGCTTGATTTTGAACAACTACTTGGTGTTGATGAATGCAACTATGGGAGACATCCTCCAGCTTACAAACCTGTGAGATGTGGAACATAGCAGCTATGTGAAGCCTTTCTCTCAGCTTACAAACCTGAGAGAAAGCCCCTATGAAGGGTTCGCGGTTCCTGCTTGGGACAGAGTCAGGAACATAGAGATGACCTCCTCCATGACGTGAGTGAGAAGAACTCCAGATGATTATCCGATGAAAAGCGATCTGTTGAGTTAGGACGTGCCTGTGGCTGAGCACAAGGTGAACGTGGGAAATCCCAAAAGTGCTGGGCACATCATCATGTGAACATAAATGAAGATGATGTGATGGCCTCCTCTGAGCAACAGAGTTGACGAGAAGACTCCAGATGATTCTCCTGTTGGTGGCAGTGGGAAAGCAGATCTGTAGAGTGGACGTGCCTGTGGACGAGCACAGGTGAACGTGTGAAGACCTGGTTCATCTGTGTAATGCAATGAATCAGGTCCATGGCATCCCTATGGATGTGCCCCTAGTGGATGAGCACTAGTGGGTGTATCAGATCCTTTGCTATATATTGTTCAAGAGTCAGACCTACCTGTAACCCTAGTTATTATATGTAAAGGGTACAGGTCGGCCCCACCTTAATGTGTTTAATAATAAATGTAAAAGATAATTAATATTGATATTAATATTAGTATTAATATTTATGTTCTAAGACTTTTACGACCATTGTTGTGATGAGATAGATCTTCTGGATTCATCGCATTAGTTTTTTCTTATTCGACGTTTCGGACCAAACCAGTGTGGTCCATCATCAGGAAAGTATTATGAGAAATGAAGGAAAAATGATTTAACGATTGTAAATAAATACTTGAAAAGTTATTGTGAAGAGCCGACTTGTTTAAAGGTGAAATCAATAAATTTTTATAAAACCTAAAAATAAATTATTTATTCAAAGCCGACTTGTTGAAAAGAGATTAAGAAAAATAAAAAAAAACCTAAAAAATATTATTAATTGATTTTCTAGAATGAGTCACTGTGGTTAGTGTTGGGATCCAATTTTGACTAATTTTCCATCCATCATCTCTGTTTAGATTGTTAGGTTGTTTTTCGATTTCGACGGCTTCTCCAAATTTCCTATTGTGATAGTGATCTATCTTGGCAAGAATTTTAGCGTCTTCAATACAAATGTGATGTTTGGTTTTGTCTGAATGTTCTGCCAAGGCTGAGGGACGAGTGCGATTGTGTTTAATGTCAGCGGCATGTTCCCGAATCCTAATTCTAAAGGAGTGCCCTGTTTCTCCTATGTATTGTTTACCACACGAGCACGGGATCATATAGACACCCTTTTGTTCAATGGGATCAACATGGTCTTTGACTGACCTAAGGGAATTTCTAATAGTGTTCAAGGGTTTGAAAGTTGCCCCAATGCTTTTCTTCTTCAAAATCCTAGTAAGCTTGTTTGTTGTCCCTTGTATGTAGGGTAAGAAAACCTTGGATGCATCATTATTTGTTTGCTCTTTATTTCTAGGTGTTTTAGTGGCATTTCGAAAGGCTTTAATCACCTGATGTTTTTTATAGCCGTTATTCTTGAAAACATTGAGGAGATGATTTTTCTCTTCATCAAGGTGTTCATCATCGGAGATTCTGAAGGCCCTATTAGCTAGGGTATTGAGAACGCCTAATTTTTGAGTAGGGTGATGATGGGAACTGGCATGAAGGTATTGTTCAGTATGAGTTTTCTTCCTATAAACTTGGTGGGATAAGGATCCATCAGGTCTTTTTGTGACTCTAACATCAAGAAAAGGAAGTCTACCTTTATCTTCAACCTCCATAGTAAATTTGATTTGGTCAGATTGTTTATTTAGGTGATTCACAAATTCATTTAATTTGTCGCAACCATGGGGCCAAATGACAAAAGTATCATCGAAAAACCTATTCCAGTATTTAGGTTGGAAGGGTGAGGAGATAAGGGCTTTGCTTTCCAAATCTTCCATGAATAAATTAGCTATGATGGGAGAGAGGGGATCCCATAGCAACCCCACAGGTTTGTTCATAAATGTCACCCTGGAAACTAAAAAATGTGGATTTCAAACATAACTCAACTAAGTTAACAGTACTTGGGTCAGTGATGTTCTTAATGACCTCCATAGCTCCGTTAATGGGAATTTTAGTAAAGAGAGAAACAACATCAAAGCTTACGAGGGTGTCATTCTTATCCAATTTGATGTTTTTGATCTTGTTTACAAAGAAGGAGGAATCTTTAACAAAGGAACTAGTATTGCCGACTAAGGGTTTGAGTTTATGAGCCAAATATTTTGCAAGTTGATAAGTAGGGCTGCCTATTGTGTTGATGATAGGTCTAAGTGGGGCCCCTTCCTTATGAATTTTGGGAAGCCCGTAGATCCTTGGGGTGGAAGGGCAACTAACAAGTAATTTCTTTTTATCATCGTCATTTATGTTGCTTAATTTAATGGCACTGGAGACTTACTTTGCAATCTTATTTAGGGGATTTTTATTAAGTTTTTTATAACTTCCGCTATTATTGAGGTGGTCCAACATTTTCTCAATGTAATTATCCTTGTTCATAATCACAACAGCCCCACCTTTGTCTGCTTTTAGAACTACTAAATTCTTATTATTGTTAAGGGATTTAAGAGCCAAGAATTCTTCTTTAGTGATATTGCTCTTTGGTGGTTTTACCCTACGGAGAATTACTGAGCAGTCTTGTCTGATTTCTTCTTTAACATTATCTAAAAGGTTTTTAATACCATTTTCAATGCTGCATAAGATGTCCTCAACATGAATTTTGCGAGGGGCAATAGCAAAGTTAAGACCTCTTTCTAGTAACCTAGTGGTGTATTCATCGATGGGATGGGTAGATAAGTTGATAACTAAATGCTTACGTTCAAAGGAATTGACTTGGTTGCTATTACGTTCAATAGTTTTAACATGTTTACTATCTTTATTGGAGGTACTAGGGACGAGATTAGGGTTATTATTGTGGATCTATGGAGGTCATTACTAAAATTCCCATTAACGGAGCTATGGAGGTCATTAAGAACATCACTGACCCAAGTACTGCTAACTTAGTTGAGTTATGTTTGAAATCCACATTTTTTAGTTTCCAGGGTGACATTTATGAACAAACTTGTGGGGTTTCTATGGGATCCCCTCTCTCTCCCATCATAGCTAATTTATTCATGGAAGATTTGGAAAGCAAAGCCCTTATCTCCTCACCCTTCCAACCTAAATACTGGAATAGGTTTGTCGATGATACTTTTGTCATTTGGCCCCATGGTTGCGACAAATTAAATGAATTTGTGAATCACCTAAATAAACAATCTGACCAAATCAAATTCACTATGGAGGTTGAAGATAAAGGTAGTCTTCCTTTTCTTGATATTAGGGTCACAAAAATACCTGATGGATCCTTATCCCACCAAGTTTATAGGAAGAAAACTCATACTGAACAATACCTTCATGCTAGTTCCCATCATCACCCTACTAAAAAATTAGGCGTTCTCAATACCCTAGCTACTAGAGCCTTCAGAATCTCCGAAGATGAACACCTTGATGAAGAGAAAAATCATCTCTTCAATGTTTTCAAGAATAACGGCTATAAAAAACATCAGGTGATTAAAGCCTTTCGAAATGCCACAAAAACACCTAGAAATAAAGAGCAAACAAATAATGATGCATCCAAGGTTTTCTTACCCTACATACAAGGGACAATAGACAAGCTTACTAGGATTTTGAAGAAGAAAAGCATTGGGGCAGCTTTCAAACCCTTAAACACTATTAGAAATTCCCTTAGGTTAGTCAAAGACCATGTTGATCCCATTGAACAAAAGGGTGTCTATATGATCCCGTGCTCGTGTGGTGAACAATACATAGGAGAAACAGGTCGCTCCTTTAGAATTAGGATTTAGGAACATGCCGCTGACATTAAACACAATCACACTCGTCCCTCAGCCTTGGCAGAACATTCAGACAAAACCAAACATCACATTTGTATTAAAGACGCCAAAATTCTTGCCAAGATAGATCACTATCACAATAGGAAATTTAGAGAAGCCATCGACATTGGAAAACAACCTGACAATCTAAATAGAGATGATGGATGGAAAATTAGTCAAAATTGGATCCCAACACTAACCACAGTGACTCATTCTAGAAAATCAATTAATAATATTTTTTAGGTTTTATTTTTTATTTTTCTTAATCTCTTTTCAACAAGTCGGCTCTGAATAAATAATTTATTTTTAGGTTTTATAAAAAATTATTGATTTCACCTTTAAACAAGTCGGCTCTTCACAATAACTTTTCAAGTATTTATTTACAATCGTTAAATCATTTTTCCTTCATTTCTCATAATACTTTCTTGATGATGGACCACACTGGTTTGGTCCGAAACGTTGAATAAGAAAAAACTAATGCGATGAATCCGGAAGATCTATCTCATCAATATTACTATTAATTATAATAATAATAATAATAAATTATAGAGTGACTTAGAGAGGTCGGCCCTGTTGAGCCAATAGACGCCTTTGTTGAGTGGTCAAGTCTAATATAAGAGATGATTCTCCATTGTAGAATCATATCTTCCTTGAGAGTTTGGAAATTTCAGCAAACACTTCTACTTGGAAAAGTGGCGCACCTCTCTTGGGCGCTAGGGTTTCTAGGGCTTAAGCACCCTCTTGTGTGCTGTTATCGCACGGTTTGTAGGAAAGGTTAAATAGCTTGAGTCAAAGGTAGAAACCGGCGTAACAGGAGCTTCCCCACCCACTGTCACCTCGATGGGGAGCTCTTTCTATTT
>JASDQU010259955.1:0-13095 GCA_032191745.1 Picea mariana
AAGTAATGATTAATGAGTGTTTAGAAAAACTTTAATTTTTAGATTTATTGAATTAAAACTGTTTTTAATTTTAAAAATTAGGGTTTTCTTAAAGATGATTGTTCTAATTATTGTTCCTTTTTATTAAGGGGAGCCAAATTTCATTCAGTTCTAGGTCATTATCTCTATTAAGGTTGCTAGGGTTTCTTTGAATTTCAATCGCTTCCCTCATGTGACATTTAAATAGGTGATCTTCCTTTGCCAGGATCTTTGTCTCTTCAAGGCGTACATGGTGTTTTGTTTTTAGTGAGTTTTTTGCTAAGTCTGATGTACAAATGCGCCCATTCTTTATGTCGGCTCCATGTTCTTTAATTATAATTTGAAAGGAGCACCCAGTTTCATCGATCTAGCACTTACCACATGAGCATTCAATCTTGTAAATTCCTTTGCATTTGTGCGGATCGAGTTTGTCTTTGACGGATCACATATTTTGTTTGATGGTTTCATGTGGTTTGAAGGAGGTCTTAATTTCTTTTTTGCTGAGGACTGTAGCAATTTTGTTTGTTACTCCTTGGATGGAAGGAAGGAAAGCAGTGTTATTAGGGGTTTGGTTATCAGGGGGTTTGGGTGTTATGTTCATTTTTTCTTTTTCTTTATTGATTGTGTTTTTAATGTCGTTGTTATTATATCCAATGTTTCTGAAAATGTTGGAGAGGTGATCTTTTTCTTTTTCAAAGTGTTCATTGTTAGAGATTCTTATGGTTCTTGTGGCTAGGGTTCTAAGGACTCCCTAGCCAGAAGAGCCATAAGAATATTTGACAATGAACACTTTGAAAAAGAAAAAGATCACCTCTCCAACATTTTTAGAAACATTGGATATAATAACAAAGACATTAAAAATGCAATCAATAAAACCAAAGAAAAAATGAACATAACACCCAAACCCCCTAATAACCAAACCCCTAATAACACTGCTTACCTCCCGTTCATCCAAGGAGTAACAGACAAAATTGCTAGAGTCCTCAAGAAAAAAGAAATTAAGACCTCCTTCAAACCACATGAAACCATCAAACAAAATATGTGATCTGTCAAAGACAAACTCGATCCGCACAAATGCAAAGGAATTTACAAGATTGAATGCTCATGTGGTAAGTGCTACATCGTCGAAACTAGGCACTCCTTTCAAATTAGAATTAAAGAACATGGAGCCGACATAAAGAATGGACGCATTCGTACATCAGCCTTAGCAGAACACTCACTAAAAACAAAACACCATGTACGCCTTGAAGAGACAAAGATTCTGGCAAAGGAAGATCACCTATTTAAACGTTGCATCAGGGAAGCGATTGAAATTCAAAGAAACCCTAACAACCTTTATAGAGATAATGGCCTAGAACTGAATAAAATTTGGATCCCCTTAATAAAAAGGAACAATAATTAAAACAATCATCTTTAAGAAAACCCTAATATTTAAAATTAAAAACAATTTTAATTCAACAAATCTAAAAATTAAAGTTTTTCTAAACACTCATTAATCATTACTTAAGATCTTTAGAAATTAAATATTTTTTAAAAATAATTTGAAAACAATATTAAAATACTCTCATTAAAAAAATAAAACTTTTTATAAGACTTTTAAATAATAAACAACATAAATATTTAAAAAGCATTGGTTAATCCAATAATATAATAAACCCAAGAACTAATTATAAAATAACAATTTGAAAAATTAAAATTAAAACATTATAAAAATAAAAATAAAATAAAATAAAATAACCTAATTAATTAATGAATAATTAGGGTTCCTCCCAGCCAACATTGATGCTCTCCTCTATCCATTTAGCATTTATAGGATACGTCTCTCTTAAATCATGACACGGGCTTCTTGTCCTGAAGATGGATCTTGATATGGATCCTAAACGTTGACAATCCATCAACAAAATTGATTTCTCTATTGATTTGGTTCCAGGAGTTGCCCTAGTGTCTAAGACACCTTACAGAATGGGTACACCAGAAATAAAGAGTTGCAGATGCATCTTGAAGAAATTTTGAAGAAGGGGTATATACACCCAAGTGTGTCACCTTGGGGAGCCCCTGTTCATTTTGTGAAGAAGAAGGATGGAACCTTAAGGTTCTGTATTGATTTCAGGCAACTTAATAAGGTTACCATAAAGAATAAGTATCATTTGAAACGAATTCATGATTTGTTTAACCAGATGAAAGGTGAAAAAATATTTTTAAAGATTGACTTGAGATTAGGCTATCATCAAGTAGGAATAAAGGAAGAAGACATCAACAAGACAACATTCAGAACAAGATATGGGCATTATGAATTCACGATAGTGCCATTTGGGCTATCAAATGCCCTAGCGGTTTTTATGTGCATGATGAATGGAGTGTTCAGGGAATACCTGGACAAGTTTCTGATTGTGTTCGTAGATGATATCCTCATCTATTCTAAATCAAAAGAAGAACATGCGAAACATTTAATAATGGTGTTGCAAGTTTTAAGAGAACATAAATTGTATGCTAAACTAAGTAAGTGCATATTTTACCAAAAGAAGATTCACTACTTGGGGAATATAATTTCAATAGAAGGGATAGAAGTTGATCCTAAGAATATAAAGGTTGTTAGAGGAAGGCCAACGCCAAAGAATGTGACAAAGGTCAGATCATTCATGGTTCTTTCTAGTTATTACCAAAGATTCATAAAAGGGTTCTCAAGGATTGCAAGTCCAATCACTTCTTTGCAAAAGAAGGGAATGAAATTTGAATGGAATTCCAAGTGTGAAGAGAGTTTTCGAAAGTTAAAGGAAATATTGACAAGTGCACCAATATTGAAGATTGTCGATCCAAATGAATTTTTTTTGTGTGCACCAATGCATGCAAGGAAGGACTTGGTGGAGTTCTCAATCAAAGGGACCATGTGGTATGTTATGAGTCCAAAAAATTAAAAGAGAATGAGAGGAATTATGCTACACATGACTTGGAATTAGTAGCGATTGTACATGCATTGAAAATGTGGAGGCATTACCTTATGGGTAAGAAGTTCGAGTCAAGAACAAACCACTATGGTATTTTTTTGGGCAGCCAACACTAAATGTCAAACAAACTAGATGGCTATAATTTCTCAGTGAATATGACTTCGGAACTAAGCACATAAAGGGAAAGGAAAATCAAGTGGCCAATACACTCAGCAGGATAGCTCATGAAGTGCATATAGAATCCATTAGCATGTACAGGGAAGATTTGAAAGAAAAAAATTGTTGCAGCAACATATTCAAATCAAAATTATTTAAAAATAAAAGAGACATTACAACAAGGTAATTTTCAGTAGAAATTCAATTCTTATGAGCTGAAAGAAGATGATATTCTCATGTAGAAAGGAAAAGTGTATGTGCCTAACTCTAGTGATTTGAAAATGTAGTTTTGGAGGAAATGCACAATGTGCCATATGTCAAGAACCCAGTATATCATAAAACAATTGCAATTGTAAGAAGCCAATATTTGTGTCCAGGAATGAAGAAAGAAGTTACTAATTACATAGCCAGATGTATAGAATGCCAAAAGGTAAAGACATAACATAGACATCTAGTAGGTTTGATTCATCCATTGCCCATTCTAGAATGGAAAATGGATGTAGTTACAGTTGATTTTATTAGTAAGTTTCCCAGAACAGTGAAGCAACATGATTCCATCATGGTGGTGGTGGACAAATTGACTAAAGCAACACATTTTATTCTAGTAAAGACTACACACAAGGCAACAAATATTGCAAATATATACATGAAGGGCGTTGTTAGGATACATGGAGTGCCTAAAGCAATAGTTTTATATAGAGATCCAAAGTTCACATCTAATTTTTGGAAAGGTTTGTTCAAAGGCTTTGGAACAAATTTAAATCTTAGTATAGTATATCATCCAGAGTCATATGCGAAAACATAAAGGACTAACAGGATAATTGGGGACATGCTTAGAATGTATGTGATGGATCAACCATCAAAGTGGAAAGATTATATTCATTTAGTTCAGTTTACCTACAATAATGGGTATCAAGCTTCATTGAAGATGCTCTGTTACATGTATAAAGCTTCCCTTTCTTGATCCACCTCTCGCCACCAATAGGGAGAGCACATGCTATATCAATAAAATTATTTGTTACATGGATGATTACATCCCCAACTTTTGTCTGGTATCCATCAAATGTTTGTGCAAAAATTAAAGCAATTTCTGTACGGTGTCCATTGAAAGCACAAATGAAATCTCACCACTCACTCCTAATGAATATGTCCCTGATCTCTGGTATGGCTTCGAATAAATTGAACCCTGTTGGATTTTCCCTCTAAAGATGCTAGCGCCCTAATGTGGTATCGTCATACCCCATCTTCCCTTTGCTAACAATGGTGGCCAATACCATGCACCACTTAGGGTTCACTCAATATCTACAATGAAAAATGCATGGGGAAACAATGTGCACGATTTCAAGGGTAATAGGAAACATGAGCATGATTTGGGTGTCAATGGACTTTAATCAAACTTTAAAATATGTTTAAGTCATGAAAACTCATAAAACCAGAGTATGTTTGTTGATTGCAAGAATGTTGGCATTCTTGCAATCAACACTTTTACACATGTAAACTTAGGTTAACTCTTTTGTGATGCATCGATGATATAAAACATGGTGATAGAACTTGTCCAAACATTCTTGCAATCAACACTTTTACACCTAAAGGCCTAGGTTAACTCTTTTGTGATCCATCAATGACATAAAACATCGTGATAGGACTTGTCCAAAATTGAATCAAGACCTGACTCAACGTTATAGAAAGAAAAAAAACTAACATTAAAAAAAAATGGGAAGACATAAAACAAAATAACTTAACACAAAATGAAGAAGAAAGACTAACTAGGATCTAGGTTGATAGATGAATAGGTTGTTTTGTTGAGTAGAAGGGAGAGGTGCAGGCCTAGTATCTAACAACAACCATGTGGTGGGATCATCTTAAGCAATCCAAGAACCTTGATGAGAAAAGAATCCCATGGAGGTAGTTCAAAGGATATTTCCAAGACAAATATTTGTATGGGCATTACTATGAAAGAAAGATGAAAGAGTTCTTTGATCTCAAGTTGAAAATCATGAAAATGGAGGAATACAAGAAGAGGTTCTTTGAATTGTTGAAGGATGTTGACCTCATCAAGGATGAAAAAGTCAAAATCCAAATATTTCTAAGTGGGTTACCCTCTTTCTACAGTGATAAGAGTCAATATGACAACCCCAAAACCTTGGAGGAAACCATAAGGAGAGAAAGACGTCTGTATGAACAGAGCAAAGGAAGACTAGTTTTCCCAAAAGCTTGGAATGAAAAGGTGAAGGATAAGAAGGATCAAAGGAAGAAGAATTGTAAGCCACCCTTTTTCAGGAATAATTTCCAAGTGAAACAACACAGTCAAGTCACCCAAAAAGAAGACAAGATTGGAGATTCATTTGTAAAAAGGCCAAGGCAGTAGTCGGTGCAATGTTGGGGATGTGGGGGAAATCAACTACATAAGGATTTCCCTCACAAAGGAGAAATAATGGGGACTGTCCACAACATTCAAGAGGCTAAAAAAATGGAAGACATGTGAGGAATCAAGCCAAGGATTTATGAATCCTTGGACAACAAGTAGGCAGAGTATCAATTCCCCATGATTCAAGTGGAAGGTAAGATCAATAATGAGCCCGTAGCAATTTTAATTGATTCAAGAGCTAGCCATAGTTACATAAATGATAACATTGTTGAAATATTTCACTTGCAAAGAAGTAAGCATAAGAAATATTGGTTAGTTCAGTTAACCACGAGGGCTAAGAGGAAAATCAATGAGTTGGTTAAATATTGTCCGATAGACATGAATAGACTCAATACAAAGGTGGATGTTAACATCATACCATTGGGTTCATATGATTGTATAATTGGTATGGATTGGTTGGAGAAACATCATGATGTCCCAGATTGTTAAAACAAGACAATGACATGTCTTGATGAGGAAGGGCAGCAAGGCAAGATTCAAGGCATTCAAAGAGTTGTAGCTATTAGAGAGATTTCAACTATTCATTTGAAGAAGAGCTCCAGGAAAGGATGTCAGATGGTTGCAGCTCATATGGAAGAGGAAGCCAAAGACAAAGTGGAAAGCATTGAAAACCATCCAGTTTTGAGGGATTTTGAATATGTTTTTAGAGAGGTATCCATCAAAGTTTTGTGCAAAAATTAGAGCAATTTCTGTACGGTGTCCATTCAAAGCACAAATGAAATCTCACCACTCACTCCTAATGAATATGTCCCTGATCTCTGGTATGGCTTCGAACAACTTGAACCCTGTTGAATTTTCCCTCTAAAGATGCTAGCGCCCTCATGTGGTATCATCATACCCCATCTTCCCTTTCCTGGCAATGGTGGCCAATACCATGCACCACTTAGGGTTCACTCAATATCTACAATGAAAACTACACCGGGAAACAATGTGTACGATTTCAAGGGTAATAGGAAACATGAGCATGATTTGGGTGTCAATGGACTTTAATCAAACTTTAAAATATGTTTAATTCATGAAAACTCATAAAACCAGAGTATGTTTGTTGATTGCAAGAATGTTGGCATTCTTGCAATCAACACTTTTACACATGTAAACCTAGGTTAACTCTTTTGTGATGTATCGGTGATATAAAACATGGTGATAAAACTTGTCCAAACATTCTTGCAATCAACACTTTTACACCTAAAGGCCTAGGTTAACTCTTTTGTGATCCATCAGTGATATAAAACATCGTGATAGGACTTGTCCAAAATTGAATCAAGACCTGACTCAACCTTATAGAAAGCAAAAACACTAACATTAAAAAAAAATGGGAAGACATAAAACAAAATAACTTAACACACAATGAAGAAGAAAGACTAACTAAGAGCTAGGTTGATAGATGAATAGGTTGTTTTGTTGAGTAGAAGGGAGAGGTGCAGGCCTAGTATCTAACAACAACCATGTGGTGGGATCATCTTAAGAAATCCAAGAACCTTGATGAGAAAAGAATCCCATGGAGGCAGTTCAAAGGATATTTCCAAGACAAATATTTTTCTGGGCATTACTATGAAAGAAAGATGAAAGAGTTCTTTGATCTCAAGTTGAAAATCATGAAAATGGAGGAATACAAGAAGAGGTTCTTTGAATTTTTGAAGGATGTTGACCTCATCAAGGATGAGAAAGTCAAAATCCAAATATTTCTAAGTGGGTTACCCTCTTTCTACAGTGATAAGAATCAATATGACAACCCCAAAACCTTGGAGGAAACCATAAGGAGAGAAAGACGTCTGTATGAACATAGCAAAGGAAGACTAGTTTTCCCAAAAGCTTGGAATGAAAAGATGAAGGATAAGAAGGATCAAAGGAATAAGAATTGTAAGCCACCCTTTTTCAAGAATAATTTCCAAGCGAAACAACACAGTCAAGTCACCCAAAAAGAAGACAAGACTGGAGATTCATTTGGAAAAAGGCCAAGGCAGCAGTCGATGCAATGTTGGGGATGTGGGGGAAATCAACTACATAAGGATTTCCCTCACAAAGGAAAAATAATGGGGACTGTCCACAACATTCAAGAGGCTAAAACAATGGAAGACATGTGAGGAATCAAGCCAAGGATTTATGCATCCTTGGACAACAAGTAGGCAGAGTATCAATTCCCCGTGATTCAAGTGGAAGGTAAGATCAATAATGAGCCCATAGCAATTTTAATTGATTAAAGAGCTAGCCATAGTTACGTAAATGCTAACATTGTTGAAATATTTCACTTGCATAAGAAGTAAGCATAAGAAATATTGGTTAGTTCAGTTAACCACGAGGGCTAAGAGCTAAATCAATGAGTTGGTTAAAGATTGTCCGATAGACATGAATAGACTCAATACAAAGGTGGATGTTAACATCATACCATTGGGTTCATATGATTGTCTAATTGGTATGGATTGGTTGGAGAAACATCATGATGTCCCAGATTTTTAAAACAAGACAATGACATGTCTTGATGAGGAAGGGCAGCAAGGCAAGATTCAAGGCATTCAAAGAGTTGTAGCTATTAGAGAGATTTCAACTATTCATTTGAAGAAGAGCTCCAGGAAAGGATGTCAGATGGTTGCAGCTCATATGGAAGAGGAAGCCAAAGACAAAGTGGAAAGCATTGAAAACCATCTAGTTTTGAGGGATTTTGAATATGTTTTTAGAGAAATTCCAGGACTACCACCAAAAAGAGACATTGATTTCTCTATTGATTTGGTTCTAGGAGCTACCCCAGTGTCTAAGACACCTTACAAAATGGATACACCAGAAATAAAGATTTTCATATGCATCTTGAAGAACTTTTGAATACAGGGTATATATGCCCAAGTGTGTCACCTTGGGGAGCCCCAGTTCATTTTTTGAAGAAGAAGGATGAAACCTTAAGGTTGTGTATTGATTTCAGGTAGCTTAATAAGGTTACCATAAAGAATAAGTATCCTTTGAAAAGAATTGATAATTTGTTTAGCCAGCAAAAAGGTGCAAGAAAATTTTTGAAGATTGACTTGAGATTAGGCTATCATCAAGTAAGAATAAAGGAAGAATACATCAACAAGGCAACATTCAGAACAAGATATGGGCATTATGAATTCATGATAGTGCCATTTGGGCTATCAAATGCCCTAGCAGTTTTTATGTGCATGATGAATGGAGTGTTCAGGGAGTACCTGGACAAGTTTGTGATTGTGTTCTTAGATGATATTCTCGTCTATTCTAAATCAAAAGAAGAACATGATAAACAATTATTAATGGTGTTGCAAGTTTTATGAGAGAATAAATTGTATGCTAAGCTAAGTAAGTTCATATTTTACCAAAAGAAGATTCACTACTTGGGGAATATAATTTTAATAGCAGGGATAGAAGTGTATCCTGAGAATATAGAGGTCGTTAGAGGATGGCCAACGTGAAAGAAACTAACAAAGGTCAGATCTTTCATGGGTCTTTTTGATTATTACTGAAGATTCATAAAAGGGTTCTCAAGGATTACAAGTCTAATCACTTCTTTGCAAAAGAAGGGAGTGAAATTTGAATGGAGTTCCAAGTGTGAAGAGAGTTTTCGACAGTTAAAAGAAATATTGACAAGTGCACCAATATTGAAGATTGTCGATCCAAATGAATATTTTTTTGTGTGCATCGATGCATGCAAGGAAGGACTTGGTGGAGTTCTCAATCAAAGGGACCATGTGGTATGTTATGAGTCCAAAAAATTAAAAGAGAATGAGAGTAATTATGCTACACATGACTTGTAATTAGCAACGATTGTACATGCATTGAAAATGTGGACGCATTACCTTATGGGTGAGAAGTTCGAGCCAAGAACATACCACTATGGTCTGAAACATTTTTTTGGGCAGCCAACACTAAATGTCAGACAAACTAGATGGCTATAATTTCTGAGTTAATATGACTTTGAAATTAAGCACATAAAGGGAAAGGAAAATCAAGTGGCCAAGACACTCAGTAGGATAGCTCATGAAGTGCATATAGAATCCATTAGCATGTACTGGACAGATCTGAAAGAAAAAATTGTTGCAGCAACATATTCAAATCAAAATTATTTAAAAATAAAAGAGACATTACAGCAAGGTAATTTTCAGTAGAAATTCAATTCTTATGAGCTGAAAGAAGATGATATTCTCATGTAGAAAGGAAAAGTATATGCACCTAACTCTAGTGATCTGAAAATGCAGTTTTAGAGGAAATTCACAATGTGCCATATGTCAAGAACCCAATATATCATAAAACAATTGCAGTTGTAAGAAGCCAATATTTGTGTCCAGGAATGAAGAAATAAGTGACTAATTACATAGCCAGATGTCTAGAATGCCAAAAGGTAAAGACATAACATAGACATCCAAGAGGTTTGATACATCCATTGCCCATTCTAGAATGGAAGATGGATGTAGTTACAATTGATTTTATTAGTAAGTTGCCCAGAACAATGAAGCAACATGATTCCATCATGGTGGTAGTGGACAAATTGACTAAAGCAACACATTTTATTCTAGTAAAGACTACACACAAGGCAACAAATATTGCAGATATATACATGAAGGATTTTGCAAGGGTAGTAACCCACACATAGGTAGAATAATATATTCGGATGTAATAAAGGTCAATATTAATAAGGCCTTTCAATAAAATAGAATAAGGCAGATGTAAGAAGACCTAATAGAAGCTTCCACTTCTAGAAGGATCTTCCTCTAGATGCTTCTTTTGATAAACATATTTAGTATAACTAGGAGCTGAGGGTATGAGAACCCTAGCTTGGAGATTATTGTAATAGAGCATTGCTCGACTGAAGGTTTCCCCCTTGAAGAGGCTCGTGAACATTGCTTTCTGAATCAAAGTGTTATTTCTGTTGTTGTTCTTATATCATTTCTGTGTTATTGTGGAGATTATGCTAGTTATATTACTGTTATTCTTCCATTTCTATCATTTTATTTATGTTCTACATACTTTTATATCTGGTATATTACAAGTGGTATCAAAGCACTTTCTTTGGCAGAAATTGTGGGTAATTTCTTTTTCAGAGTAGAGACATATTCTGGTATCTTTAAGCCACAGAGATCTGTCATTACATGCATAAACCCATGGTTGAGGGATTCATACACACAGGAAATACAAGTGGTTCTTAAGCACACATCATTTGGCCACCCTTGTAACACCTGTTGGTACCCCTTCGAGTGGTAGCGCATCAGACAACACTTGTGTACAGATCGGCCTAGATTTTCGAAATCCCTCTTTAGATAAATCGATCAATCACCTGACTACTATAGTGCCATCAAGAATAACACTCGGGAAGATATTATCTAGTACCTGGGTATTTGGGTAGTACAACTAAGGGTACGGTCTATCCTCCTTAGTTAGTGCCCTGAGATATTGGGCCGAGTACTACTGTTGGACCTTGCAAATATATCAGAGAGCTATAGCATAGGGAAAAACCTTTTCTGTAGAACCCGTGAATACCTAACCATTGGGGGACGGAAACATAAACAAATTAAAATAGACAAGCTTTGTTGTCACGCAACTATGTTCGGGTTGCCAAATCACTACACTTTTCTTCCTGGTTAAGCATTTGGTGATTTCATCTCTACAGTATTCTTCAGACCGAGACCTATTTCACCATTATTTGAGACCTATTCCATTGGATTCACCTCTTCTCCCTTATCACCTTCATACATATCATTTTTCGGCAAAAATTTCTGACCCCACTCGCCCCTTTTCAGTTCCTCGTCCTCATGGCCCATACCCATAGCCACAAATTGGAAGCTCACTTCAATACCTTGCAATCTAGTCTCACCGTGACCCAAAAAGAAGTGAAACAACTCAGTGCCAATTCTGAAACCATCAATACAACCATCAATACAACCATGCAGTCCTCAATAGAGGAATTCAAACAAGAACTGACCACCCAACTTAAATCTGCCTTTTCATCACTCTGCACCAAAATAAATATCCCTATAGATAACCCTTCCTCTGACTCACCTCCCCATATTGAAGGTGAACATTCCTCTCATTCCCATAACTTTCAGCACCATCACTTTCAACGTGACCTATGCCTTTCGCGGGTGGATGTGACCAAATTTGATGGCTCGGACCCCACTGGTTGGGTAACCCAAATGGAACGTCATTTCTCTTTATACGGAATTACAAATGATTTTTCCAAACTCCAGTATGATTTTCTCCATCTAGATCAAGAACGTTGGCAATGGTGGCAATGGAGAAAAACTTCCTATCAAGGGTATATTGCTTGGACACACTTTGTGGCTGAGCTTTATGAATGCTTTGACACTGACACCAACCATTCGGTTCATTTGACAAAGTTGAAACAATCAGGAATAGTGGAAGACTTTATAGTTGCCTTTGACCACCTAGCTTTTCGAACAAAGGGCATGATCAATGCCTTTTTTCGAGAATGTTTTATCAGCGGCCTCAAGGATGAGATTCGGGCCCATGTCCTAATAGATCAACCTCTGAGTTGGGTGGAGGCTACTAAAAGAGCTAAAGAAGCACAACAAGTTGTATCTTCTCAAAACCGCAAACCCTCTTTTATTCCTCACCCTAAAACCGTAAATCCCACTACTCCCTCTGCCCCACTAAAGATCCAAAAATTAACCAGGGATGAAATGGATGAATGCCAACTCAAAGGCCTTTGTTATAACTATGATGACAAATATTTCCCAGGCCAAAAATGTAAGGAAAAAAATATTTTTATGGCCATCTCCGAGGATATTTCAGAAGAGGATGTTGAAATTCCCCTTGTGTCTGAGTCACCCAAAACCACTGACATAACCCCTCCCTTAGACCCTCCTGAAGTAGAACCGTTCATTTCCCTCAATTCTCTCATTGGCTTCTCTGCTCCCCAAACCCTCAAGTTAATAAGTAACATCAAGCATCGAAAGGTCATCATTCTAGTTGATAGTGGAAGCACCCATAATTTTATTCATCGCCGCATTGCCCAAGAAACTCATTACTACATCCATGTCATCAACAATTTCCAAATCATGATTGCCAATGGTGGTTCGATGAAATGTGGAGGGCGCTGTGAAAATGTGCGTCTCCAAATTGGTGACTACCACCTAAAATCCCATATGTTTGCTATCGACATGGGAGGTTGTGACATTGTGTTGGGTGCAGACTGGATAAGGACTTTGGGTCCCATTCTCATGAATTTTAAGGAATTAACCATGCAATTCGACCAAGAGGACCACCAATATAAATTCCAAGGCATCACCGCGGGTTCACCTGAGATCATTAGTTCCCATCGCATGGAAAAGCTGCTCAAAAAAGGTCATTCTGGTGTTATTGCCCAACTCCATGCCATATAAGCAACATAGACACCCTCGGTGCCACAAGACCTCCAAGCCCTCCTTTCTAAACATCAAATGGTATTTTCCACTCCCCAAGGACTCCCTCCTTCCCATGGTGTTCATGATCATTCCATTCCCCTTGTACCCGGAAGCCTTCCTCCCAATATTTGTCTGTATCGCCACCCCTTTTCACAAAAAAATGAAATTGAGAAAATGGTCCAGGAAC
>JASDQU010259956.1:0-10450 GCA_032191745.1 Picea mariana
TTTGTAAAGGATTAGGGTTTTAAAATAATAAGTGTAACTTACTAGATATTATTAACACTAACTTATAACACTATCAATTCTATTAACTAAATATAACTTAAAAACTAAATAGGTAGTCCTCAATATTAATACACATATGTTATCCTATGTTATTAAGATAAACCACTAATAACCCCATTACTATTACACTAACACTACTAGATACTTAATTAAAAGTAAAAACCTAATTAACTAAACCCTAAAAACGAATAAATAACTAAGTAAGAGTAAAACCTAACAAATCACCTATAACCCTAAACAAATAATTATTACCACTAACTTATAACACTATTTTAACCCTAATCCTTTACAAACCCTAATACCCTCAACAGATATTATTACCATTACACTAGCAATACTAAATAATTAATTAATAGTAAAAACTAATGAACTAAACCCTAATATCAATTAAATAACTAAAAGAAAACCACTACTATTGAATAACTAAATAAGAGTAAAACCTAACAAACCCTAAACAAATAATATATAACCTCATTTAAACTAGTTTTTACACTTTTACACACTAGCTATCATTCACAAAACCCTAATTTAAATCCCATTAATTTTAGGTCTCTTTTATTAAATTAAATTAAATTATTTCCTGAAAATAAAGATAGCCGACGCAATTTAATAACTTTTATTGTCCTGCATTTATAGTATTAATTGATGACGATCAACTAGCTCTAACTCGATGATTAGTCCTGATGATGAATCCTGTTTCGGATTCGAAACGTCGATGACGAAATGATGCCTACTGTGGATTTTCCAAAAAACATATGTGAAATGTCTTTGTATTCCTTGAACAACTTGATGAATGCTTGTCTTTCATGAGAGGAACAATTTTTTCCAGGTTGATATTCTAGGGCATATCAACTTGTTCCTAGATTTATCACTTCAAACTGGATTGATGAACTATTGGTCTTACAATTCATTATTTTCTTAAAATTATCTTGAAGGTCATATATCTTCTCTAGCCTTACCACACTCTTGGGAATATTATTCATTGGGTCGACTCTGTTTTGCTCTATTGTTTGATCTGTTGAATTAAGAATACCCGCATTCATCTCTTGATCATGTCGACCTTTATCAATTATGGAGTCTTTGAAGTTACCTTCTAGGTGTATAAATATTATAATCTATTGGTTATCATCAAAGAACCTCAAGTTGGTCATGTTATCAGGGATTGAAGGCCTATAGAGTAATTCCATAGAAAAAGTGTTAGGCAAGATTTTTTCTGATGGGATTAGCCTAGAGGCTACATTTTCTAATAGATCAACATCATAATTCAAAGAACGAGGAACATGAATAATGTTAAATGCATCAAAATATTTAATCAATTCCCATACCTCTTGCTAGAAATGTTTAAGATGACTAGAGAGACAGTGTATGGTGTTCGTTACTTGCCTGATGACAATCTCATAATCACCAAATACCATGATTTTGTTTGCTCCCAAGTCATTTGATTTTATCAGTCCTTGTAGTAGGGCTTCATATTCAACAATGTTGTTTGTGCATTTAAACTCAAGCCTACATGGAATCATAAATTTCTTTCCATCAAGGTCCTTTAATATTCAACCAACTCTTGCACCTTCAAGAGATTTTGACCCACAAAAAATATAGTACACATATTAGGATCTCTCTTGAGGTTATGTATGGACTCAACATTCTCTGTATTTTCTAAATTAGCGTGGTTAGTGAGGTGAGAAAAAACTTCTAATCTATCACTAGATACTATGTTAGACTGTACAAGATGATGATTAGTTGTATTTGACATGTTATAGTGGGGCTCAAAAATATGAGTGAAATGAAGGATTTCAAATTGTGTGTTTGATTCCACATAAGAGGAGATCTCAATAGTGTAATTCCCAAATAATGAATCGCAATAATAATTGCCCATAATCGAATTATTGAACATGATGGGTTCATTAGGGTCATTCAAGTCTGTTAGAACATGTTTCATATATCTTTCTCTATCAATTCTAATTTGATTGAGCTTGCAATTGTAAGGTAACCATAAGTCTGACCAATTAGTTTAGAAATATCCTTTAAGCATAGCAAATCAGTCTCTGCTCAGGAGCATACCATAAGTATCGGGTATATCCACAACTATAATATCAATAGTTTGATGTATTTTAGGGTTGGATGATATCCTGATCAAAACATTATTCAACTCTCCAATTACTTTAACTTGAGTCATGTCTAGCTATATGATTTGAATATCGGATTCTTCAGGCTTGACATTAAGTCTCTCACATAATTTAAGAGGCAAGACATTGGAAGAGGCACCTGAATCCATCATGAAATTGTGGACACTTCTATTGAAAATCTCAAAAGTGATAAAAAAGGGAGGACTGGTGGATCTTGATCTTTGCCCAGATAGAGATGCATTTACGACTACGTGTCTTTTGGATGTCGTGTTGTCATTAGATGGGCCAATTTTATTTGTTCCCTTTTTTGTTCACACGTTAATCTCTTTGGTTCTCTTGGAAGTATTACCTTGTAGAGTTTTGATAAAATTCTCCTGAATCTGGGGAAGTTTCATGAGTTCAAATAGAGAAATATTTGCCTTAGTTCTCTTTAGGTATTTCAAGAAATCATATTCCAACTTTGATACATGAGTAGAAGGAACAATTTATTTGGAAACATAATCGATGGTCTTCTGGGTATGGGACACAACTTTAGGAGGACCAGAGGGAGAATGAGTATAATAGGAAGTGTGTTTGCTTGCACTTCTAGTGGTCATAGCGTTTTGGGACATATGTAATTCCTCTATCTCTTACTCTTCTCCCACTCCATAACAGATGTCCCAAAAGGAATTAACTTGTTGTCCAGGTGATTCATCAACCTCTTGGAGTTGATCCTTTTGTTCATTTTCATTCCCTCCATTTTTAGTCTCAATCATATTTTTTGTTGCCCTATGTTGCAGAGCTTGGACAATGTCTTCTATATTTATCCCATCCGATGGAGAAAGAGTAGTCTTGTTGGTAGGAGGAGTGCCCTTGTCCTTTTTAGGTTGGAACTTAAAAAATTTCTTGGGATTATAAGCGCCTTCTCCATTATTCTTCTTCAAATCAATTAGTTCATTGGAGAGTTTCTTAACAATTATTTGGAGGGATTCCATGACCATAAAATCAATATCTTTATTTTCTTCTGAAGACTTAGTGGAAATGGATTTAGTCTTAGTATTGGATTTATCCTTTGAGGATTCAGACCATATATTCCATTTCGAACTTAGCATGTTATTTTCAATTTTGAGGTTTTCCTTAAAAGTCACATCCAGTGCAATTGTTTTAGCATTCTTGACAAACATCGCCATTGAAATAACTAAGGATGTGGTATAGAATTCAATGGTGACATCTTTAGAAGGTTTAGAAGCTTGAGGGACCCATTTGAAGAGAGTGAGGTGAACATTGATTAAAATCTTTAAGTTTTTCTTTGGGGTGCATTTTAATCCTTGAGAGGTCTAAGACTAAAGTTGCTAGTATTATATCTTCCCCGAATTTCTCAATAAAAATTGTCTAAAAAATTCTCTAACTAGTGATAGAAGCTTCTTCTAAAGAAAAGAACCATGTTTAAGCTCTATTTTCAAAAGTATAAGGGAACAACCTACATACGACATCTTCATTTCAAACATTTTGAAGTCTTGTTTCCAATAAAAATTTCTTAACACGGTCCTCAATAAAGTCTTTTTTTGTTTGGGTCGAACTTGGGAAGAAATATTTCAGGATGTTTCAAAATGTCATGAAGTTGCTCAGGTAGGGATACCACATCATGGACTAACCAATGTTGATAAGGTGGGAGGTTTTGGTTATTTCAATCCATGGTTTGAGGGTTATACATGATTAATTATAGTTGTTTTTCTCCTTTCAACTCACTTTTAGATTCCTCTTCCTCCTCATAATTTTTGTTGGGTTCACTTCTTGGTGTGAGAGGTGGGGATTTGGGTGGAGAGGGAGGTATACCACCACCATTGACAAACAAGAAATGTTCTAGCTCAAAATCAAAAGATTCTGAAATATCTTGCAGAACATGAGGCAAATGATACTTGTGGGTTCCGACGGTTGGGTTTTCGGAGAGGAGGTCAGCTGTTGGATAACCCGATTCAACATAGGATAATGAATATTCAATTGGTGGTTGGCCAATTTTCCTACTCCATTACCTCATGCTTATACGTTCATGGGATTCTCTAATGATCATTCCGAGTTCCCCCCTAGTAAAACTTTGATGTCCAGGGGATGCTGGTTCAAACTGGGTGAAACCTCTTTGAGTGGAAGTTTGAGAGGGCGTATTCATAAAGTATGATAGGGTATGTGAAGCATGCTCAACAAGAAGTCGATGAGAATAAATAGGCTGAGTTGGGTTAATAATAAAAATAGAACATGTAGGGATTTGAGTTTTCTTTTCAGCTATTCAATTTCATGGCCCTCCTAGCGCCATTTTTGTTGATGAGTCCAAAATGCCCTATCAAGCAGGTAAGGGAGAACGCCCGATGGCAAGTCCCAATTAAAATCACTCTCATTGGGGATAACATTTCCGACTAGTATATTATCTTGGTTTCCACTCTAAATCTACTATCTAAATATGAATATGAGAATCGAAGGTTCTCAGATGAATTAAAATGTGAAGCTAAACTAAAATGATCCTCACTACAAATATTCTAAGATGCAATCTTTAACTAAATTGAACCTATCTTGATCAGGAGAAGACTAAGGAAGATTAAATACAATTAAAGATAATACCTTCTGAATTAGAAAGAGTTCATACATTCACATGATAAATGATAGTAATAATGTCATTAAACACATTCACAAATAGTTACATCCTTGTTTGACAACATTGTAATTGTATTTAATAAAGAAACATGAGACAATCGGAGCATATAAGAAAAATGTAGAAATAATCCATACATCAAGACTTATAATACTCAAATTAATAACAAATGCATTAAGAAATGTCTCAAATACATTCACCATAACCACACATTTCTGGAATGCCTCTTTCTCTTCATTAACTCCAGAGTAATAGTACTATCCGTCATATACAAAGTGCAAAATTCCTTTACTCGTTAATCCATCTTATTTATAGAAAATGAGGAGAGGCGTTTCATATCATGTAACTGTCACTCTGTCAGATGACAGTTACAACGCTTCATTTCAAATTCCTGATTGGGATTTTACAATCATTACAAAAAAAAATCAAAACACAGAGATTTGTTACAAACATCAAATGGTTTTTGGCATTCGCATTTGGTCTGTGAAGTTTTTCCATAATTTGAAGTCCTTGAGTATAGTTTCTATCTTTCTCAACTGCATTCTTTCGAGGTCTATTTCATTATCGCGGATTGGAGTTGTGATCTATGCCTTCAAAATTTTCTATTTCTACCATAAGAAGTCTTCAATTAATGAAATCAGTCTGACTGACTGCATTAGCTTTGTCTCCAAGATTCCTGCATTGACCTCATTAACCGATTCAATATCCTTTAGGCTAATATTTCTTCTATTTTTCTACATCTTCCATTGTTGTCTGGACTAATGATTCTTTATTTAAGTCTGCAGAGGATTCATCCTGAACTGTTCCAATAGATTGCTTGATTTTCTCCATAATCTTTTGCATACTTAGATGACTCCCTCTTGGGTCTTCCTGTTATTGTTTATAATATCCATCCCTGTACTCAGGAGAATGTGGTCCTTGATTCTTTGTTTGTATGTATAAAATGGTAGAGTGTTAGGGAGGTTCTGATGATCCTCTTTCCATCTTGTGATCCTGTCATATGCACTTTGAGCCTTTTGGTAATTTTCTTTCATGCTTTTCATCTACGAGCCCAACTTAAGTTGATTAGATTGGTTCTTTTGGATTTTGTCCAATACAAAAAATAATTTCTTCTGCATGTTTCTGAGTTCTTCATTTATTTTAGTGGCTTCCTTTATGATTATCTCTAAGACATCATATCCAGTTTTTTCTTCTTCTATGGCCTTTTGCAGGAGGTCATTGTCTTGTTGCAATTTCCAAACTTGGTTTCTATTTTTTCATTATATTTACTTATCTCTAATTATTTTCCTTTGAGTCTCGTCACTTCTTGAGCATGTGTGTCTTTCAACTTATTTACTTCTTCTTGATGCAACTTCTGGGTCAAGCTATCTTTCTTCCCAAATTCTTCACTTAGTTCTTTCTCCTGAAGTTGCAACTGTTTCTCCAACTCCTCCCGATGCAAGAATTTTATTGTCATGGCTTCTTTCCTAAAGTCACTGTACACACTTTCTCTGATAATATCCATGGCAACTTCTAGCTCATCTACCCTTGTTTTTTCTATGTCAAGGGATTCTACAACTTAATATTTTGAAATCACATTTGCACCAACGAAGGCACTAAGTGTTCATGCTGCTTGTATTTCATTTTCCTTGGGATCTGGGCCTGCTTTCCACTTAATGTTTCTCTCAGATGTTTCATGGCTCACACCAGTTCCTTATCTTTTTTTGTTGGTCATCCTCTTCTCAATGTCTTTGGCTTTGTGATTGTAGTAGTATTCTCCTACAAAAACAACTACACATTCAATTCCAAGTCTCGCATATGTGAACGAAAGATTGCATGGAATGACTTCCATAGGGGTACATTCTTCTAGTGGGATTGGGATCATGCTTGTGCTAATTTTCATCATTACAAATCTATCCAATTGTTCTTGTTCTTTCTCTTGTGACTTGTTTTCTTTTCTTTTCTCCTCGTCCTTTTTTATTTTTCCTTTCTTCCTCTTGAATAGCCAATAGAGTCTGTTCTTCCTTTGATTTCCTTTTCACTTCCAACTCTTTATCTTTTTGAGATTTGGATTCTAATTTTGGGTTATCTATCTTTTCCCCACTTTTCTCTAAAACTTGATTTTTTCCTTTATTCATTTTGGCTCGTTTCTTCTCAGCTTCTACCTTCTTTCTTTGTTGGTATCTCTCCTCAGCTTCATCAACTTTTCTTGCTATTTCTGCATCTTTTTGCTTCTTTTCTAGTTATTTGGCCTCCCATTTCTCTTTATCTTGTTTGAGTAACATTTTGAATTGTTCTACCATAAAAAACGTGTCTTCATTTTCTTCTTTATAGAGTTTTTCTTTGATCGGTGCACTCAGGAGTCTATCTAGTACTTCTTCAAAATACAAGGCCCCTTAGAAAAAATCCTTTGCAAAATCAACTTCATGAATAACATGTTGTGCTAACTTGATGACCTTTATATGGTTGTGAACCACATTTTGGGGATCATGATGTGTACCTAGCTTCGACCAGTACACAGTCAGATCAAGGTGTTTGGTTTATCGACTTAGGAGCATCCTATCATATGACATGACATAGAGAATGATTCTTTGAGTATGAACAATATGACAGAGGTGATGTGTTCTTGGGGGAGTGCTCGACAACCAAATTTTTCAGACGAGGAAGATTTCGACTGATACTACAAGATGGGAGGAAAAGAACCCTTCCAGGTGTGCTACACATTCCAAGTTTGGAATGAAATATGATATCTATCAGTAAGAGGAGTGATGCCGGGGTACACACTCTGTTTCAGAATGATTTGTGCAATGTGGTTAGATGCGCAGTGGTATTAATGAAAGGAGTTTGGATTGGAACCCTATACAAGTTATTAGGGAATGTTGATTCGACTGGATGCAAAAACATCGTTTCTTCTGAAGTCGAATTGACTTTGACTCAACTCATCCTGACTCGGGATGAGTCAGTACAAACTGACTTGACAAGACATGATAAATTGACCCAACCATGCTATGGAATGAGAGAATGGGACACATTGGAGAAAAAGGACTTTGAGCTATGCAACACAAATATATGGTCGAAGGTTTTCCTGAATGTGGTTTAGAAGTTGAATTTTGTAAACATTGCATATATGGAAAACAAAGTCAGGTGAGGTTCCCATATAGAGCGACAAGGGTAAATGGGATTCTATAATTGGTGCATAGTGATGTGTTTGGCCTGGTTACAGTGCCTTCACTTGGTGGATCCCTATATTATGTCACCTTCATAGACAATTTTTCTACTAAGACAAGGATATATTTCCTAAGGAATAAATCAGAGGTTTTTGAAAAATTTAAAGAGTTTAAAGCTCTTGTATAAAACCAAAAAGATAAGAAGATTAAGGTGTTGAGAACTAGCAATGGTGGTGAATTATGTGGAAAAGAAATTGATCAGTTCTATAAGAAGTGTGGCATTGATGCCAAAATACCACACCATATACCCCACAACAAAATGGAGTTGCCCAGAGAATGAACAAAATGTTGATGGATAAGGCAAGGAGCATTCTCAGTGGTGCTGGGCTCACATAATAATTTTGTGTGGAGGTAGTCGACATTGCAAGATATCTGGTAAATATGTCTCCTTCGTCGACACTATTCGACATGACTCCACATGAGGTATGGTCGGGTAAGAAGCCTTTGATTTCACATCTCAAAGTATTTAGCTGTGATGCATTTGTGTATGTTTCTAAGAAAAAGAGGAGCAAGTTGGACAAGAAGGAAATCAAATGTATTTTCATTGGATATACAGAAGGAATGAAAGGATATAAGCTATGGGATCCTACATCAAAGAGAACAATGTACAGTCGAGATGTGGTCTTTAGAGAAGTCGAAGGTAAGTTTGATCCTGAAGAATTTGTTCAGACCGAGAATAATCTTGAGACAGTGTGGTTTGAACTGAGGAACGAAGAAGATGATTTAGATGAGTCGACTGAATTTGAGGAAGAGGTGGAACGACAAAATTTGATGGTAAGGAGTTCAAAAAGTGTAAGAAAACCAATAGAAAGGTATAGTTTTCCTGACTTCCGTTCCGCATTCATGCTAACTGCCATCGATGATGAGCCCAAGTCGATCAGTGGGGCAGTCAAATAGGTAGAGGGTAAACTATGGAAGGATTCCATGGTTGAAGAGATGGAATCCTTGCATAAGAATGAGACATGGGATTTATTCAAGTTACCTAGTGGAAGAAAGCTCGTCGGTAGAAAATGGGTATTCAAGAAGAAGATGAATGCCACAGGACAACTCGAGAAGTTCAAAGCTCGATTAGTAGCGAAAGGTTATTCCCAAGTCAAGGGAGTCGAATTCGGTGATATTTTTACCCTATTGAAAAACTAACTTACATTAGAGTACTAATCTATCTATATGCAACATTCGATCTGGAAATAGAACAAATGGATGTGAAGACAACGTTCCTACATGGGGACCTGGAAGAAGAAATCTACATGAAACAACTTGAAGGATTTGTATTAAAGGGAAAGATATAGTTGGTTTGCAAACTGAAAAGATCCCTCTATGGTTTAAAGTAATCTCTAAGGATGTTGCACCAGAAGTTCTACACATACTTCCTTAGTTTGGGATTTGTGAGAAGAAAAGCTGATCACTACATATATTCCAAGGAAGAAGGTGGCTGTTTCATATATGTAGATTTGTATGTCGATGAAATGTTGCTGATTGGAAACAACATGGACACAATAAAGGAGGTGAAGAAGCAACTATCCTCCAAGTTTGACATGAAGGATCTCGGTGTAGATAACTTCATTCTAGGAATGGAGATTAAGAGAGATCGAGCCACTAGAAATATTTGACTAAATTAGATGAAGTATATTGAAACAATTCTTAAATGGTTCAACATGCAGAACTGGAAACTAGTGAAGGTGCCAATTCCTATGGGAGAAAGGATTTTTGCTGAACAATGTCTAAAGACATAGGAAGAAATAGAGGACATGGAACATGTTCCCTATGCAAGTGTTGTTGGTCTTCTATTGTATGCGATGGTCTGCACTCAACCAGACACTGCCTATGCAGTGGGAGTGTTGAGTAGGTACATCTCAACACCTAGAAAGGAGCACTGGACTGATGTTAAGAGAGTATTCAAGTATTTGTGTGGCACGAAGGACTATGCTATATGATACCAAGGAAGACCTGGAGGTGACAGTGGAAAATTAAATATACATGGCTTTATCGACGGTGACTGGGATGGATAACTTGATCGACGGAGGTTAACCAATGGATATGTCTTCAAGATGTTCGATGGAGCAATAAGCTAGATGAGAAAGCGATAGGAGGTCATAGCCTTGTCAAAAATAGAAGATGAATACATGGAAACCACTCATGGAAGAAAATAAGCGATATGGCTGCTAAGGATGTGTTCAAGAATCACATTTGAGCAGAGAGCTATGAAGGTAAGTTGCGATAGTCAATGATACAGATTTTATGAGCAGAATGAAATGACTACAAATTATTAACATATGCTTAACACATAATAATAGAGATATAGTAAAATGGATTTTCTATTCAATAAGGAAATAAGTTGAAACTGTAAAATGCAGCAGAAAACAAGCTTGCTAGAATGGTGACAGCTTATCTCTAAGGAGAGATGTGATGGCTACGCTCATTTGCAAGAAGATCAT
>JASDQU010259960.1:1786-15700 GCA_032191745.1 Picea mariana
TTCTGGGATGTGTAACTTTACGCTGGAAAAATTTAGACTTGACTGACTTGGCTTGTGAGAGTTGGGATACCCAGCTCAGTAAGGAGTGGTAGCCCAGCCTTGCGAGGCAAGTTGGGAGCTAGTTGTTCTCTGGTGATGTGTGTGGCCCATTTCCAGCTCGAGGGGCTAAGGGGGAAGAGTATTACCTATTGCATTTCCTGGGAGGTATCATTGAAGTCTCATTGTTCGACAAGTAGAAGTTGCACGGAGCACGCGGGACAACGACTATGAGCGAGCTACTTGGGATATGGTATGTTTTATTTTTATCCTCATGGTAGATTATTATTTACGTTACACTTTCATTTCTATACTTTTATTTGGGTAAATAAAATGGTTGAATTAGCATATTAATTGAGAACTTAGTTTCCCCATAGCCTTAAGCTCACTGCTATACTTGATTCCCTTGGCATTTGATCCTTAAAGCTGTGACTGTCCGGTTGGTTTTATTGATTTGTGATGAGTTTTATATTTTTAATTATCCCTCGTCCCTAGATAATCAATCCACACCTGAGCATTCGACCAGGAGATGGATTGACAGTCATCACTTCGGTTTTAATAGACTATAGATCCTAACGCCCTTCTTTTTTGTCTGTTGATGATGAGAAAAGGATGTGTTGCCCAGTCATCTACCCCTGTTGATTGTTCCTGGTTGATGGATTTTCTTGTTCTTTTTCGAGTGAGTACTTCTGTGATTTTTATCCTTTCCTTTCGCAATATGCTTATTGCCCTCTCCATTTAATGATTTTTCCTCTTCATTTTTAATGAATTGTCCTCTGCATTTTTAATGAATTGTCCTTTGCGTTTCTATGAAAGGACCTCTATTTTTTTGAAATGGCTTCTGCGATCTCATAGATATACATTATTGTGAATTTAAATGATCTGTATTACTGTGAATTTAAATTAAATATTTTTATATTGCTACAAATGTATTACAGTGAATTTACATACTCTGTGATGACTAGGATATATATTTACTAGAATTGGGTGGAATGCATGGAAGTGACCTTATATGTGCTCATTCAGTTGGGTTATTCTATTTAAACTTGAAAAAAATTATATGGTTGATGACAACATTGACTACACCTTCTTAGGCCTTATCTACGTAACAATCAGATGACAATCTTAGTGTATGAGATTAGTGATTATGTGATCCAGATTATGGATTAGCAAATTCATTTTGTATGAATAGCGGTTCTGGGCTAAGAATACCCAGTACATGAATTGCGATTATCTGGTTACCTAGCAGCTAAATAGCATAACGTGTTAAGTGGTGGCATTTTATATTTCTTTTACCGGACCTTTCGCATTGATACCACACCATAAACATAATAACTTTATGTAGAGTTACTTACGCATTTTTGAAAATGAAGTTCTCGGCCCTAATATCCTTTTTAAATGCCTTGCGACATCGATGCCCTTTCATGTCAGTCCCCTACCCCCGAGAGTTTATTTTGCCTTGACTAAAATGCATTTTATTTTGGTCATATTTTGTTTAGATTCCCAGGTGACCTGTCAAGCTACACACATTCTATTTTTGACAGGCAATGTATAATTGATTGAAACGCATTATATTTTTGGTCAGATTTTGTTTAGACTCCCAGGTGACTTGTCAAGTTACATGCATTAGATTTTTGACAGCCAATGTATAAATGCTTAAAACAAATTTTATTTCTGGTCAAATTTTGTTTAGATTGGAAGATGACCTGTCAATCTACACGCATTCTGTTTTTGACAACCAATGTATAATTGATTAAAACACATTATATTTCTCATCATATTTTATTAGATTTCCAGGTGACATGTCAATCTACACAAAATCCGATTTTAATTTGACAGCCAATGTATAACCTTGACTAGAACGTATTATATTCTGGTCTTTTTTTTATTAGATTTCCAAGTGACTTGTCAATCTACACGAAAGCCGATTTTAATTTGGTAGCCAATGTATAACCTTCATTAAAACAGATTATATATTCTGGTCATTTTTTTTGTTTAGATTGTCAGATGACTTGTCAAGCTACACACATTCTGTTTTTTTAAATTGACAACTCATGTATAATTTAGACAATATTTTTACAGCAATGGTAATTTATATTTACTTTATACGACAATTTATTAGCATTTTTGTAAACGACCTCTTCATTTGAATAACAGACAGCCTTTAAATTTAATTTTACCAGACTTGTCCATTAGTTTTAACATTGATTTAACTAGACTTGTAAAATTAGATTGAAATTGTAGTTTATAGTTTTAGTATTGATTAAAAAATGATTTTTCAAATTAGATTGTAATTGTTGACAAATTGTAATTTTAGACTTGCTAAATTTGATTGTATTTAATGTTAAATTTGATTGTAAATTAATGACTAATTTATAATCTAGACTTGCTAATTAGATTATAATTAATGTTAAATATATGGTAATTATTGACTAGTTTAGACTTGATGAATGAATGGGTTGTTGGTGAAGTCATGTCTTAGCTTGTGCTTTCTTCGAACAACATCATATTGCGTCTTGTTGATATGTTGTTTGGAGTGTGGGTGTAGTCCTCTCGTCAATAACTTGACTCCTAGCAAGTTGGGTTCATCTAGAGTGTTTGGTCCAGATAGGTTTTGTAGTGCGAGGGTTATAGTCATGACTATCACCAGGGGAAGACATGATTCCTGATGTGGGGATCATTGCATGCCCTAAGGGATAGAGGTGAGGGATAAATTTGCCAGGGTCTGTACTACACGTTGTGGGTGTTGTTTTTTATAGTTGTTTGGCGTTTGGTTGGTAACACCTTCAGGCACTTGGTTGTGCACCATCAAGGTCCTAGTTAACTGGTCGTTGAGGGCGTTGTGTCAGGATGGGGATGTTTTCCCTTAGCTTGTAGGTGAGGTCATGCTCTGTCAGGAGGGTAGTCGTTTCTCCTTGTTGTTTTACACTTGTTTTGCCTAGTTGCTCTTGTGCCAGTGCGTGTAATCTTAGTTGTTTCAGGCCTATTCGGCCAGCATGGTGCTCGTCGTCAGATATCTTATTTAGCTGTAATCGTTGTTTTCGTTCAGTTTAAAAGAAAAAAAAAAAAGATTGCATGTTTTGCTTTGCTTGTAGTTGTAACGAAACGATTGTTACACATGGTATCTGAGAGAGTTCGATTTTCTACTTGGAACACTTCGACTTTCGTTGTATCATATTTTATTATACGGTTGCTAATTAAGTTGACTTGTATTCTTATAGGTAACCATGGTTAGAGGACGTCATGGAGGCAGATGACAAGGTGCTAGGGGAGGAGGCATGACACCTCTAGTAGCATCCAGTCATGAGGGGTCAAACCCCCAGGGAGATGAGCAAGGTGTCGGGTAGGAGCAGATAGCGGTGGGTGATCTGGTTGGGTTGATGAGGTATTTCCAATGGATGTCTGAGGCATTGATCATCCATTTAGACAGAGATGAGGCTAGAGCACTGACACCCCATGAGGGTCCACCATGCGTTCCGATTGGTACTGGTAGCATTCACCGCGAACACGAGAAGGTCAAATTTCTCGAGTTCTTTGGTGCCCTAGATGATTTCAACACCTTACGATAGGGCGGTTGTATGGTGCCTAAGTATGAGAGTTGTTTTATGGAGTTTATTTTGTATGCTCCACATCTTAATACTAAGAAACTTAAGGTCAACAAGTTTTTTTTCGACCTTAATGGAAACATACTTAAAAAGGTTAGGATTTTGATGCCTCAAACCTTGCATGATGTCGTCTAGAAGGCCCTCATAATAGAGGAGGATCTTATAAGTGGGGTTCATAGCAGGACTCTAGTGAGACCGATAGGGAAGGTGTCATTTGGTGCATGGAAGCACCACACACGAGCTTGACATACGCCTGAATATCTTGGCTTCCAGAGAGGATCCACTTTCACTACACCTCAGCGAATGACACCTCAATAGTGAACACCTTATCAAGAAACGACAACATCAACATTAGCATCGACCGATGTAGTAGCAATTTAGGTCTGTCCAACAGAACAGACCAAGAATTTAGGTCGGTGGGCCGTCATATTCTACTTTGGGTACCAGGAGTACTAGATCAAAGAAGGGGTGTTGCATGTGTGGGGAGCCACACTACCAATGCGACTACCCAAAGGAGAGGACTAGAGAATTTGGATCATCCGGACCCATTACTGTGGGAGATTTGAGCAAGGCCCATCGGATTCTTGTAGTGGTGAATAACCGCTAGGTAGAGCACCAGTCAACTATGCTCGATACATCAAGTTCCACCATTAATGAGACCCTTAGTATTTTGATAGATCTCGGTGCTACCGAGAGTTTCATTTCTGATGCAACACTAAAAATGATTAAGGTAAAGGCAATCGAATAGGATGAGTTTAGCTTTATAGATATGGCTTTGAGAGCCAAACAAAAGGTTGGAGGAAAGGTTACGGGTTGTACCCTTAACCTGGGAGAGTTTGTCACCAAGGCCAACCTGTACGTCACAATATTAGGATCTTATGATGTCGTGATCGGTATGGATCGGTTGGAATCACATGAGGCGATACTCAACTATAAGACAAAACAATTGATCTTGCTTGATGATGAGGGACAAAGACGTGTGATTGTAGGACAAAAACAGGGAGTTTCCCCGAGGCCCATCTCTTTCTTGCAACTATGTAAAAGCATGCGGAAGGGATGTAAGCTTTATGCGATCCTTGCGTTAAATGAGAAGGGAGTATCAAAAGGTATAGAACACCTACCAGTGGTGAGAGAGTTTGCAGACATATTTCTAGAGGAGTTACCCAGAATTCTGATAGAGAGGGAATTGGAGTTTACCATAGACCTAAAACCGAGGACTGAACCGATAGTTAGAATTCCTTATTGGATTTCGACTCCAGAGTTATAGGAGTTGAGAATGAAACTGAAGGAATTGTTGGACCTCGGAATGATACATCTGATTTTGTCACCATGGGGTGCGCCTATTATTTTCATACGAAAGAAGGATGGATCGTGGAGGCTCTGCATTGACTATTATCAATTGAACAAGGCAACGATCAAGAATCAGTATTCGTTGTCGAGGATTGATGATCTATTTGATCAGATGAAGGGGTCAATGGTGTTCTCAAAGATTGATTTGCATTTAGGGTATCACCAGTTATAGATCAAGGAGGATGACGTCCCTAAGACTACCTTTAAGAAGAGGTTTGGGCATTACAAGTTTACTATTTTAACATTTGTACTGACAAACACCCAAGGGGTATTTATGAGTTTGATGAACGGGGTGTTCCACAAGTACTTGGACAAGTTCGTCCAAGTGTTCATTAATGATATTTTCATTTAATCTCGGATGATGGAGGAGCATAACAAGTAGTTGCGCTTGGTACTATAGTGTCTGCAAGAGCATAAAATGTATGGGAAGTTGTCGAAATGCTTGTTTTATCAATCAAGGATTCACTACTTGGAAGGGTCCAGGCTATTATGGAATTACCTGCGCCAACGAATGTCCTGAAATTTCATAGCTTCATGGGTTTAGCAGGATATTATCGAGGGTTGGTCGAGGGATTTTTGAGTATAGAAAATACGATCTTGGAATTGCAGAAGAAGAACAAGAAGTTTGTTTGGACCGAGAAATGCACGGAAGAATTTCGGAGGCTCAAGGAGTTGATGGCAACGACACTGATACTAAAGGTCCCTGACATGGATGCAGAGTTCTTGGTATGCACTCACACATCCAAGGAGGGATTAGGCCGAATCTTGATGCAAGACAGTCGAGTGATCTCTTACATCTCGAGGAAACTGAGAAGGCATGAGGAGAACTATGCGACGCACGATTTGGAGTTGTTAGAGATTGTTTATGCCTTGAAGGTTTGGACGAAAATTTGAACTAGAGATGGAACACTGCGGAATACATCACATCTTTACGCAAAGTGACCTAAACGCACGACAACGACGTTGGTCAGAACTTCTTAGTGAGTACGATTTTGAGATTTCTTACATAAAAGGAACAACGAACTAAGTGGCAGGTGAATTGAGTGAGAGACCAGGCATCTTTTTTATTTTTCCTCTTCAGAGGAATCTATGTAAAAATATTATAACGTTACAACATGACGATGACTAGTACAAAGAGATCGAGGATTTTATCGAACAAAACAAAATGATGGTACCAAGATTTGAAGGATTTACATTTGATGAGGATGGATTATTTAGATTTAAAAATCAGATTTACGTACGACTGAACGACGAGTTTAGAATCTTGATCCTAAACAAGGCTCATAGATCAGTATACATGGCTCACCCGGGATTCAAAAAAATGAGGGTGGACCTTAAACCCTTATTCTTCTAGAAAGGAATGAAGGCAGACATAGTTAACTATGTAGTCAGATGTCTAGAATGTCAGCAGGTAAAGGTTGAACATAGACATCCAACAAGATTACTACAACCGCACGCTATTCCAGAGTCGAAATGAGAGGTTATTTTGATGGATTTAATCGTTGGATTTCCACTGATGGCAAGGAGAAACAACTCGATTTTCATAGTAGTAGACACTCTCACGAAGAGATATCATTTTATTACTGTAGGTATGATGTATCAGGCACCTGAAAGATCTAGATTTTTCATCAGTGATATTGTTAGGTTGCATGGCTTGCCTAAGAAGATTATATCCGATCAAGGATCGATGTTTACTGGAATATTTTGGAATAGTTTCCAAGAGGCCTTGCTAACCCAACTTAACTTTAGTACTGTGTATCACCTAGAGAATGACGAGAAAATCGAACAAATGAGCCAGACCTTTGAAGACATGTTGAGCATGTACATGATGGACCAACAAAAACGTTGGGAAGGATTCTTGACACTAGTGGAATTTTCTTAAAACAATAGTTACCAATGCACCGTTAAGATGACACCTTTCTAGTTTATTTATGGGAAACCATGTCATATGCCTTTGAGTTGGGATCGGCTTGAGGATAGGGTCCTGGTGTGACCAAAATCAATCGAAGAGATGGAAGAGATAATGAAAATAATAAGACAAAGGATTAAATAAGCACACGATCAACATAAGAGTTATGTTGATGCGCACCATGTCAACTGTAGTTACGAAGTTGGTGATAGAGTCTTCTTGAAGGTAAAACTGCATAAGAGTTTGATCAAGTTTGGAAAGGGAGCTAAACTCTTCCCTAGTTTTGTGTGACCCTTCAAGATTGTGAAGAGGAAGGGACCCTTGGCCTATCAACTAGCCTTGCCTGATTCTTTGAGACGTATGCATGATGTTTTTCACATATATGTTTTGAGACATTATATTAGTTATCCTATACATGTTGTTGACATGAGTTCCTTGCAGGTATCAAAAGAGGGGGCACTCATGACTGAGTCAATCCACATCCTAGATCATCGCATTTGAAAGCTACAACGTCGAATGGTCGAACAGGTCAAGGTCCAGTGGGACAACTATAGTCCTCACTCGACGACCTCGGAGGACACATATGATATGCACCAACAGTTTCCATTTTTGTTTGATAGATAGACTTATGACACTGTGATACATATTATTTCGACACATATATACTGTGAAACTTCGGGATGAATTTTAGACCAAGAGGGGGTGTATATAACATCTCTCTCTTACACACACTAAATGAACTTATTCTTTGAGGACACTTGCTTGCAAGTGATCTGGATTATTATACTATTGGGCATTTGATTATGATTATGAGGCATTATGATTGATGATATGTTATTTTGCTGTATTGACACAAATAGGTGCGATTGACTCAGGTTTCCTAAGTGTGTAGGAATTCGGACCTCGAGGATGCAGAGCCATCGATGAAACCCCTTAGAATCTAGATAGAGTCACGCGGTGGACTATTGGGGGTTTGGTTGTTTTATATATGAAATTCGTGCATATGATTAGATGATGTGATTATGGATACTATTTATAACATGATTTGTTGATGATGCACGCTCACGATTTCTTTCCGAACAAAATCACATGTGGAGTAGAGGGGTCACGCACGATAACCAGAGGAGTTGAGGGTGAGGTGTGGACAACAGTTGTGCCACATCCTACTAGCACTCCCATTCTGGCTCGAACTGTAGGTTAATGATTACCTAGTTCGAGAAGACCCATGATGCCATGAGGGTAGATTGCGACAGCTGCTCACGATGATTGTAAGGTGTGCACAATCAGGTAGGGGCCTTATTCCTTAAAGGCCCTTAGTCTACCACAATATCACCTGGCAAAGTATTGAATCCACGGGTTTTGATATCTACCAAGTTAGTAAAGAGGTGAGTGGCTCCCTTGAAGCACGTAGTGCATCCTGAAGGGCATGTCACACAAGAAAAATGGAAAGAGGCAAGTGACACCCTTGGAGCATATACTGCGTCCTGAAGGGCACGTCACACAAAGGAAACAAAATGAGGCGAGTGGCACCCTTGGAGCACCTAGTGCCTCTTGAAGGGCATGCTGTGTTTTTTTTAATAAATGAATAAACCTAGATTACATAATAATGAATAACGTNATGTTACCCAACCTCGAAAATTAAAATCTAAGACTAGGTGATATATGTGGTAAAAAAAAAATATTTATATAAAAAAAAATAAAAAAAAATAAATAATAATGATAATCATCAGTAATCACATGACTAGAAGGGGGTAATCAATTCAATTAATCTATAAAAATCTTTTCGGGGATAAAATTTAAAAAGGGGGAAAAAGGGGAAATAATTGTTTTGTTACATATGCTAATTAAAAATTTATTAATTAAAGAGGAAAGGGGGAAAAAGGTAATTTTCTACACTTGCCAATTTGAGTTTTAAATGAAAAGGGAAATAGGGAAATTTAAAATAATTAGGAAACGAGAAAAAAGAGGGAAACATAAAAAGAAAGGAGAAACAGAAGGAAAAAGAAGAAAGACTAACTTAGTAAGATATCTAGCATTTGAGAACTTTCTAAATTAAACTCAACTAGTAAACTAGTAAGGGGGTAAGTCATTAAATTGTGTAAGGGAATGTGGGCACAACTTTTAGTGATTCTAGGAATGCTTTTAGGTGGGTGAGGGAAATAAGATTAATTAATTAATTAATGAAATTAATTTATGGTGCAATGAAGGGGATGGGTGACACATGTACGAGGAGGATTTTTATGAATTAAATTATTGAACAATAAATTAAATGGGAATTTGGGAAAGTAAATGACTTGGAAATTTTGTATAAAGGAGGGAGGAGCAGGAAGATGATGGATCTCTTCTGGGATGCATAACGTTACGTTGCATAAATTTAGGTGTAGTGGTATCTCGGTGAGGAGAGGTAGCTCGTCCTTGCGAGGTGAGCTCAGAGCTAGATATTTTCTAGTGGTGTGCATGGTCTCTTTGCGGCTTGGGGGGCTAAGGGGGAATAAGAGTGCCCCTAGCGTTGGCTGGGAGGTACAAGTGAAGTCTCATCAGTTGGTAAGAAGGAGCTGAATAGAGAATGTGAGATAACGGCTCAGAGAGAGCGACTTGGGCTACGATATGCTTTTGTTTTATCCTCATGGTAGATTATTATTTACCTTATGCTTTCATTTCTGTACTTTTATTTGGGTAAAGAAAATGTTTGACTTAGCATATTAATTGAGAGCTTAATTTTCCCATAGCCTTAATGTTGTTGCTTGACTTGATTCCCTTGGCATTCGATCCTTGAAGTTGTGACTGTCTGGTTGGTTTTATTGATTGGTGATGAGTTTGCACTTTTTACTTCGCCCTCATCCCTAGCTCATTAATCCAGGCCTAAGCAGTCAACCAGGAGTGAGATAGACGATCATCACTTAGGTGTTAAAAGACCTATAGATCCTAACACCCTTATTTTATGTGTGTGGATGGTAAGCGAATGATGTGTTTCTCAATCGTCTACCCCTGTTGATTGTTCCTGGTTAATTGATTGCTTCCTCTGCATTTTTAATGAATTGTCCTCTGCGTTTTTAAGAAAATTGTCCTCTGCATTTTTATGAAAGGACCTATGCATTTTTTAAATGGAATCTACGATCTCATAGATATACATTTCTATGAATTATATTATTGTGAATTTAAATGATCTGCATTATTGCAAATTTAAATTAAATAATTTTATATTGTTGCGAATGTATTATGGTGAATTTACATACCCTGTGATGACTGGGATATATATTTACTGCGGTTGGGTGGAACGTTGTGCATGACAACGACCTTATATATTCTCATTATATTCTTTTATTCTATTTAAACTTGACAAAAATTATATGGTTGATGACAGCATTGACTCCACCTTCTTAGGGGTTCTCTACGTAACAATCAGATGACAATCTTAGTGTATGAGATTAGCGATTATGTGATCCAGATTATGGATTAGCAAATTATGTTTGTGTGAATAGAAATTTTGGGATGAGAATAGTCAGTACATGAATCGTGATTATCTGGTTACCTAGCAGCTAAATAGTGTAGCATGTTAAGTGGTAGCGTTTTTCATTTCTTTTACTAGGCCTTTCGCCCAAATACCGCACCTTAAATACCACAACTTTATGAAGAGTGCCTTACGCATTGTTGAAAGTGAACTTCTCGGCCCTGCTATCCTTTTTTAATGTCTTGCGATATCGATGCTCTTTCATGTCAGTCCCCTACCCTCAGTACTTGATTTCACCTTAATTGAAATGCATTATATTCTTGTCGTATTTTGTTTAGATTGCTAGGTGACCTGTCAAGCTACATGCATTCTGCTTTTTACAACCAATGTATACTTGATTAAAACACATTACATTTTTGGTTACATTTTGTTTATATTTCCACATGACCTGTCGAGTTACACGCATTATGTTTTTGATAGCCAATGTATAATCAATTCAAACGAATTATATTTTTGGTCATGTTGTTTTTAGATTGCCAGGTGACCTATCAAGCTGCACTTATTCCATTTTTGATAGCCAATGTAGAATTGATTAAAACACATTATATTTTTGGTCATATTTTATTAGATTGTCAAGTGACTTCTCAATCAACGCAAAATCCAATTTTAATTTGACAGCCAATGTATAACGTTGATTAAAACGCATTATATTCTGGTGATTTTTTTTATTAGATTGTCACGTGACTTTTCAATCTACATGAAATCCGATTTTAATTTGGCATCCAATGTATAACCTTGATTAAAACACATTATATATTATGGTCGGTTTTTTTATTTAGATTTTCAGGTGACTTGTCAAGCTACAGACATTATGTTTTTTTTACATCCTTTAAATTTAATTTGACCAGACTTGTCCATTAGTTTCAACATTGATTAAACTAGACTTGTCAAATTGGATTGTAATTGGAGTTTATAGTTTTAATATTGATTGAAATTTGATTTGTCAAATTAGATTGTAATTATTGAGAAATTGTAATTTTAGACTTGCTAAATTTGATTGTATTTAATGTTAAATTTGAATGTAAATTAATGACTAATTTATATTCTGGACTTCCTAATTAGATTATAATTAATTTTAAATAGATGGTAATTATTGACTAGTTTAGACATAATGAATGAATGGGTTGTTGGTGAAGCCGTGTCTTAGCTTGCACTTTCTTTGAACAATGTCATCTTGCATCTTGTCGATCTAGTGCTTGTGGTGTGGGTGTAGTCCTTTCATCAGTAACTCGGCTCCTAGCAATTTGGGTTCTTCTAGAGTCTTTGGTGTAGATAGGTTTTGTAACACCAAGGTTATAGTTGTGCCTATCACTAGGGGACAACATGATTCCTGAAGAGAGGATCACTGAATTCCCTAAGGGATAGAGGCGAGGGATAAATTCATCGGGGTCTGTTCTACCCATTATGGGTGTTCTTCATTGTAGTTGTTTGGTGTTTGGGTGGTAATGCCTTTATTCACTTGGTTGTGAACCATCAAGGTCCTAGTTAACTCGTCATTGAGGTCGTTGTGTCGGGATGGAGATGTTGTCCCTTAGCTTGTAGGTGAGCTCACGCTGTGTCGGGCGGATAATCATTTCTCCTTGTTGTTTTACACTTGTTTCACCCAGTTTCTATGGCCTGTTCGTCGGGCATGGCTCACACCGTCATATGTATTGTTTAGTTGTAATCGTTGTTGTCATCCGGTTTAAAAAGTAAAAATAAAAAAATAAAAAAATAAAAAATTGCAACTTTTTCTTCGCTTGTAGTTGTAACAAAGGGGTCGTTGCAATAACTACACAATGATAAATGATTTAGAGCATTTAGTTGCATTGGTTTCAATGATGACATAATGCAAAACTATATACATTTATTTAAGTGATCATACAATGAAAAATGATTGAGCATAAAATAACATAGTACAATAGGGACATTGATTTTAACGATAATGACATAACATATAAAACAATATGACAATGAAAAATGATTTAGCATAATCAAATACTTGTATTCATTTTAACAATAATATAACCTAAAACAATACGTTGCATTAATTTCAATGATAATGATGTAACATTAAACAATTTAGTGTCTTTTGATTTCAATATTGATTCATTAAACAATATTGTGAAAAATCAACAAAATTAATCCTTTATATTGATTTCATCATGTATATTGATTTCATCTCTGAGATAGTACAAATTATTAAATGAATTTAGAATTAACACAATGAAAACCAATTTGAAAACATATATTATAAGTTGAATTCTTATACTTTGTTTGGTTAGATGTGATTTATCTATTAGTATTTGCAAATTAAAACCATCATAATATTAAGACATAGAAAATGTGAAAAATTGGGGAATTCTAAATTTCCTCAAGGACTCACTTTTAGTGATGGGAAAACGTGTGAGTGTGTGTAAGAGAAACTCATAAAAGGACAGGCTTAGATCAATTACTATGTGATATATGAGTTATACAATATCTTTCTCATATCACTTCTTAATGAGATGATTTAGTATATATGTTATTATGTATCTTACCATTTTATTTTGTTATTATTTAACTTTTCTTTCATTAAAAATTGTTAGTATGTTATTATTAGTTGGATCTATCATGTAATGAGAGGGATCAAATCTTCCAAGGTACAACTATTTCCTCAATTTTTTCACTTTAAACTTGTTAAAATGAAATCTATCCCATAATAAATAGAGTTAAAATAAATTTACAGTGATTTTTATATATTCATAAGTTGATTACTAAATATAATATATATTATTTATTAAAAAACAGTAACTTTATACTATTTCTTATCAAATAATATATATTATATTTAATAATCATCTTGTAAATATAAATAAATGATATTATGTTTATTTATTTTCTTTATACATATATTTTATTTCCCTTGTCCAAAAAATATATTATAAATTAACGTTTCAAAATGTAATTAATTTTTTTTTGGAATTGTTAGATATCTCATTCTAATTATTGAGAATATGGAATTTTGTAAATAATGTTGTAATTCTAATTATTAATTTGTTTTCGGATTTGTTAGATATGTAATTCTAATCATTGAGAATATGGGCGAAATATCTAGAAGATGAAACGAACAGTCATCTCGTCATGGGCGTTTCATTCCTCGGTCTACATAAACGTCACTCTGCAGGTCTATTTCTCTATATTCCCTCATGTTTGTCTCTGTATTCTAGTTTCCCCTCTTTCTTTTCTTCTTCTTTGTTGGAATGTTAAACTACAGAAGAACACGAAAAATGCATCTCGGATTGGAGACACTGGAAAAGTTTGGGGGTTTGGGGCTGTGTTTGCCCGATCCGAACGCTTTGCAGATCTGTTTCTCTAACAATTCCATTTACGCACCTTCTAGTAGGATTGGGGGCTCAGAAGAACTCTAGAAATGGAAATGTTCAGTTCCATTACTCTTCCTCACTAGAAGCAGCACACAAGAACTCAGAGTACGATGGAGGAAGCGTAAGATTGGAGGTTAAAAATTTAAAATATATGCGTAT
>JASDQU010259965.1:0-13653 GCA_032191745.1 Picea mariana
AGCATTTTGAATATTAGAAGCAATGGATTTGGGGTTGTTGCTAGAGGCTTGTGCGGAATGGGGTTGGGCATGGAAAGTGCCAATCACACCGTCAGCTGCATGAGAAGCAGCAAGAGTAGTTGAAGTAGCAGGAGTAGAAGGGCGAGGTGCATCAAGGAGTAAATCGTAAAGAGTACCCATTTGTGAGTAAACGAGGTCAAGGTATTGAGCACGACTAATCTCCTGTTCTTATGTGACAACTCCACCCATGGTGATTTCATGAGCGATGTCATTCACGAATGACTTCGTGAAACACTCTTTCAGTAACTGATCGTGAAGTTTGAGTTTGATGAGATGTCGTCTCCGTGACCACTCATGAATGCGATTAGAGATATGAGTGGATTTGGTCTGTTTGAAAGAACTCAAAATTTCGGTGCCCATTTTGTAACGGATCGGTAACTGGTAGTGGGTGAGGAAATCCATAGTGAGGGTGTTGAAGTTGGTGAAGAATCCTTGTGGTAATTCTGTATACCACTTCGCGGCAGAACCTGTGAGAGTTCGCTGAAAAAGGCATAAACAAATGGAGTCATCCATCAAAGAGTTGGATGAACACCAAAGGTGAAAATTCATTACATGATTGTTCGGGTCCTCTCCTGGTTTACCATCAAATTTAGGGATGTCGGATGGTAGTTTGGCTGGTATTGCAAGCCATTGAGGAGAGTGACGGATCAGATCATTTAAAATTATCGACAGATCAGGGAGGTCTAGGGTGGCTAAGAAGGGTAACTGTCTATTCACGTGTGGATACTGGTGACTTTGGGGAGGGAGCCCCGTAGGTATACCAGTAGGACCATAAGCAGTTTTCATATAATGTGAAGATACAGGTAGATTCGATTGTTGGTGTGGAGGCAGGTATTTTATACGGTTGTTCCCTTGAACAGGGGCATGGGGTTGAGCGTTTGAGCCCCAAATAGGATTGGACATACCCGAATATGGTTTTACTATACTAGGGGGTATGAAGGAGCTAGCTTGAGGCTGTTGCCCCCCAGTCGAGTGAGGATTGTTTTGGACAAGATGGTTCCAATACTGGGCCAAGGATGGAGGTATGTTCTATCCATAGGGTGGGGTAGGTGGGAGTTTCCCTCCAATCTGGGGTTGCATCCCAATTGGGATTTGTCCTGCAAAAGGGAATTGGGTTTGGCCTCCTTGGTGAAACTGTCCACCAACAAGAATCTATTAATTAGGTGTGAAATATGGGACTATGCCACTAGGGTCGATGCCTCTAAAAGGGGATGGAAGAGGCCCTCTGGAAGGGGGTCTAGGAAGTGTCGGAATAAAACCAGGAACGAGATGGTTCCCAGAAGGAGTGGAGATGCAAGGAGTCCCGGATGGGTTTTGTGTAGGAGCGGGAATAGAAGCATTCAATGCATGATATTTGGGGGGAAGTGTTGGGGTGAATCTAGGTGAAAGCAGCATGCCAATGGGAGATTGGATAGTCACTGTAATCTCGGTGTTATGACTCGTAGTATCTAGGACCATTGTGTAATGGACTGTTTGTAGGGGAATAGTCAAGACTTGGTCGGCTGGTGGAGCGTCTGAACCAAGAAAATAATAGGCAGTAGTAAAAGGTATTGCGTCTAGATCAGATGTTTTGGGTGGCTCAGGTGTGACAGTGATATCAACACCTGCTCCTAAGATGAAGAGATCTCGTCTAAAAATGCTATTAGTCCAAAAATAATCTTGACCCTCAGGTCCTATGAAAGGTTCGATTGGTAATCCAGAAGACTCAACAACTATTTCTCTATAAGAGTTCACTCGAACAATACGTCTCACAGAGTCGGGAGGAAGTTGGAAGTCCTCTGGAGAATTGGTAATTCAGAACCATTCTAAAGAGTTAGTTCTTTCCACTTGTGGAGTGGAAACATCTTGGACTTCACTCTGTTGAGGAGATCCCTCCAGTGAGTTGGTAGGCAAGGGTTGAGAACTTTCCAGATCTTCTGGGGGTATTCCCTGCATTCTACATGAATGGTGTGGAGGGTCAATTGTGATCGAGTTAAAATATTACGAAATATATTCTATGGCCAACTTAAGTAAACAAACAATGCATGCTAGTAAAATCTAGGAACCAAAACCAAGCAAACAAGACCTTCCAATTCCAAAGTTACTAGTTGGTGATGAAATCCAACGTCACGACGTCGAGACAAGAAGGGGCTGGGCTAGGTTGGAAAATTTACGTTGACGACCTACTTAACAGACTTACACCCTGGTGCAAGCTCCCACACATAATTGTGGGTATACCCTCCAAGGAGCCTGAGTGAGCCTGGCCAACATCTGGTGCAAGATCCCACACATAATCATGGGTATACCCTCCAAGGAGCCCGAGTGAGTCTGGCCAGTGTCAATTCTAGGTACCGTGAAGACTTACCCCTCCACAATCACCTTGTGTAAGACTCTAAGAATATAGACTACTAAAGTTACCACAAACAACAATGATGCTTGGGGAAACATTCGACAGTCTAATCCACATGCAAGGGCAGGGTATCTAGCCTAAAATCAAATTGAGAGGCTTCCACTCATCATTGTGGGTATACCTTCAAGTGACCCTCATAATACATGCAATCTCTACACTGAGATCAACAAAGCAGGGTGAGTAACTCTGTCAATATCAATGCGACCTTAGGTTTGACCCTTGTGTGAGAAGGGCTTCCCAGGAAAAAATGTTGCAAATGGAATTTGACACTCCCTATCACAAGATACTACTATTTGTTTTGTGCTTTGAAGAGTGTGTCTCGCTGTCTATTCCAAAGCTCTAGCCTAGCTAATGTTGGTGCAAAAGAGCCCTAGAAAAAGTTACTAGTTGAATTTTAAAAATTGCGCAATATTGTTAAAGGTTGTTGTTACTCAAGAGGGAGACGGAAATGAAACCGGTGTTGTGTAAGACTTAGACCCAACAGTGCATAAATAGAAATGAATGTTACAAACTTTTGTTCAATGAATTTTATCTGTAGCAGGGAGAAAGGATTTTTTCTGGAACAATGCAAAATATGATGTACAATTCTCTTTTCAAATGTAAGGCCAAACAATCATGGATAACGTAAATTCACTATTTGTTCTCTTTCAATGTTCTAACGCCAATATTTTCTGAATGATTGCTTAAAAGAACAAGACTTTAGAATTTTTTTTTTTTTAGAAACCAAAAATAGGGATGGAACTAAGAAAAGGTAAGCAACCAAAGAAAAAACAATACTCAATAAATGCCCAAATCAAATATTTCAATGGAGATAAACATAAAAATCGACAAGAAAAAGTCTCTTCAAATGTATATGGACAAAGAACTTTTCCAAGTAGCAATCAATCTAAGGAAATAATAATCCCAACTTTTAATCCAATCAAATACTTTTGACCAAACAAGCACTTAGATCTTAGAATCTGAGATTATACCCTCGTAGGTAAAAATTCGAGAAGTAAAAACTGGGAAAAAATATTAAGAAGAGTTTTCGATCTTGGAAAACTAATCAACCGCAATATTTGAAGTCAAGAAATAGTCAAACACTGGCAAAATAAGTTCTTCTTAGATGAACAAACAAATCTGGGCATCAAAAAGAACAATAAGACATGATCCAAAACTTTTACAAATGGGTTTGTAGCCTAGTAGTGGGATATAGTGCGAGAATGAGGCATTCTCGTAGTCTGGACACTAGCAGGGTGTGAGAAGGTTTCATTGGAATGAACACTAGAGTGCGAGAATGAATGATTCTCGCAGGCTATAAAGAGGTACAATGCGAGAAGGGTTGTAAATTATGAAAATTTGGAAAAGGGACAAAAATTTTGAGTGAACTTCTAGGTTTAGAGAGTCTATAAGGGTCTCCTACAGTCTCAAAGACTGGTTGGCAATGAAATAGGTAGACCAAGAGAAAATGGCCAACAAAATACAACAAAAATGAATTGTTTCCCCAGTGGAGTCACCAATTTTGTTATAGGATAAATCAGTATATGCGGAAATTAACGGATCTCCCTAGATCCACCTGGATCTAGAACAAAACAAGACAGGACACGACACTTAACCTAAGTTACAATCATTGAATTTGTCATTGAAGAAGGAATAAGTGATGTACCTTTAGATATTGCTTCCATATGTCTTTGTTGTCCCTGCTTCACTTTGGTATCCTTGTGATATCAGATCTACAATGACACAAATCGACCAAGGTGAAAGCAACAATAATCCATTCAATGAAGACTTAAGATTGTGATCAAGGAGTCATGTAATAAAATAAGAGTGATTTTATGGGAAAGGGACATACCACTGTATTATATTAAATGAAAGTAGAATATACAAATAGATTGCCTTGATGTTGCAAGCTTCCTTTCAGGGGTCCTTGGTTCCAACACACACACTTTCTCTACAATTGCATGAAGAAGGTCCAGTATGGCTTGATGGACAAATGGAGGCCTCAAGCTTCAATCCAAACAGGGTTCTTCACACAATTCTTTCATCAATTCTCCATTCAATCTTGCTTAACCTCTTCCTTGAGAAACCCTTCATTATATAGGAGAAGGAGAGATGGTTAAATGGATGAGGATGATCCCACTAAATCTGAGAAGTCAGTAGGATGCCAACCATGAAAATGCCAACTCATTTTCTAGAAGATCCTCTTATAGAAACTTCGTAACTTCTTCTTCCTTTTAAGATTTAAAATAGGTTCACACCTTACCTATAGAGAAGACTGCAAGCAACTTGCAGGCTAGGTATAGGGTTACTTGTGAGAATCAAGATTCTCGCACCCTACAACATAGTCAGCCTGCAAAATCATCTTAAAAATATGTTTTGTGGAAGAATACAACAATCACTTTTCTCAGGAAAAAGGTCCTTATGAGAGCCTAAACACATAACTATAGAGACATCACCAGAGTGACCAAAATAATGTGTAACACTAAGGAAATAAAAACTATAATGCATAAGAAAATTAGAACCATAAACAATCAACCAATTACCAAGATTATGCTACCAATGGATAACTATATTAGTTGGCAAAACATCGTAGAGAAAAATGAGGACTTATGGGTCCCCTCTTCCTCCTTGGGAGGGATCTTGAGTTCCCTAATGGAGAGCTCTTCTTACAATGGGAGAAAAATGGCAAATGATGAATAAAATCAATGCCTATTCCCTCAAGAGGTGAGTGGAATGGCCTATTGCAATGGTGCTTGAATACTCCAAGGAGAAAAGAGGATTCTCAAGGGAGGAGTGAGAAAACATAACAATACTATGAAGATATTGGTTTCTTAGTGAACCCATGGCCTCCATTTATAGCATTTCTTCAAGGAAAAATTCAACTGGTTCTTAGTGTGAACAAGGGGCACTTTAGGGCACCCTTTGGTCCTTGACCAACCCCCATTCAGATTTAGCTCATATTTGGAGTTCAAAACAAGTTGGGAGTTGTTCCATAAGGGGTTGGGGGGGCAATAAGAACCATAAATGCGTTGTTCATAGGAGTGTGCGGATTTTATCATACACAGTCACGCATTTGGCACATTATGCACTCTATGGGATTTGTTGGCCCACACACTGTGCACACACTTTCTTTAGTGAGTTTGCACATTTCAATTTTTGCCCAATTGTATAGTTTTTTCCCTTTGAAATGCATTTTGGTGTTGCAGGTGAACTAATTGTTGTTGGCATTGTTGTATTTATGTAACCATTTGTGTGCAATGTTGTGGATGAAATTTCAGTGATAGCATAAGTGTCTTAGTGTTAAATGATCTAAAAACATATTAAAGTGTTGTTCCAACAAGTAATGTATGTATTTCTGCAAAGAATACACTATTGATAATACTTTTGTTTCTGTAGTGTTGTGGTTTTGCTCTGAATCTGACAATGTTTTTCTTGCAAATGAAATTGGATGATCTATATCACTTTCTCTTGGTTGGGTTAATACTTCTCCTAATGCAACTATAGATGCATCTACATGCACATGAAATTATTTATCCCAATCTGGAAATACTAAAATCGGTGCAATAACCATTTTTTCCTTCAAAGTATCCAGACTCTTCTAGCATTCATCATTCCACTGGTACTTGGTATCTTTCTTCAACAATTTCTCCATTAGCATTGTGGTTTGTACATACCCCCTAATGAATTTTATGAAATACCCTATATGTCCCAATGTACTCTTCAGCTTGCGCACTAACTTTTGTGGTGGTAAGTTAACTATGACAACAATTTTGGCAAGATCAACTAGTAGACCCTGTTTACACACCACATGCCCTAAAAAAATGCCAAAAGGTGTGCTGAAAACACACTTCTTAATATTTAATGAGATCTGACACTGTCTAGTTCTGTCCAACATCAAACTTAATACTTCAACATGATCTTTCAGCAAACTGAACATTGTCCATTCATCCAAGTAAACCTCCAAAAACTTGTGAATAAATTCCTTAAAAGTTGCTACGACTACCCTTGAAAAAATGGTTGGTGCATTCTTCAATCCAAATGGCATAATTGTATACTGAAATTAGCCCCACTCTGTAGAAAAAAATTTCTTGTGTCTATCATATGGGGCAATCCTTATCTGATGATAACCTAAAAATACATATATAAATGAATAAGCTTCTTGACCCCCTACGTTCTCCAAAACTTCGTCTGTAAAAGGGGTAGGAAAGGTATCATGTAATCACACATCATTCAACTTTATAAAATATACAAAAATCATGATCCCTCCTTGATTATTTTCTTGCACCAACATGGGACTGATCCATTATAACTCTTTTGCAGGCTCTATAACATGAGCTTCTAGCATCTTGTCAATTTCTACCTTTACCTTATCTTTGTATAGTGTATTCAATCTGTATGGCCTCTGTATGATAGGTCTTGCTTCCTAGTTTCAATGGTATTTTCATCTCTCCTAGATTTCCTTATAGCCCCTTCATCTCTGAAAATGTTTCTTGAAATAAGTCACTATAATCATGCAATAATTTTGTAATACTTTCTACTACCTGATGATCCAAATAATCCGCAATACTAGCCATATTTGGGTTATCTGCAGTTCCAATGTTGATAATTATTAATATTTAAAGGTGCAGCATAAGCTTCTGAGTCCATCTTGGGACATTCTACTTCCCTTTCACCTTCTACTTCTGGGATCTGGATGTTGCATGGATTATCTTCTTCGGGTTCTTCGGCTTTTGCTACATGATAATAGTGTAGCAATTGTTTGATTGTGTGACTAGCCTGCCTATGATATAATGGAATTATTTCAAACTCTGGTCCTTCAAATATCCTGTCTCTTACCACTTTCATCGTTGTATCAATATATGGAATGTCATGCTAAAAGTAAAATGTAACTATAAAGTTCTATTGTATTTCTTCCCAGTAGGTAGTTTCTCTACGTTGTTCATGTTCTGTGTACCAGTTCTTTGAAATTCCTTTTAGTGTGTCAACAAAATGGTTTGGTCATTCTTCTCGTGGTACTAATCTCCATTGAACTATGCACTTCTCTACATGATATTGGGGTTGTCCAAATCCTTCATATTTCTTCTCTTATTTGTGTTCCTCCTCTGTGCCAAATCTGATGCACAGTAACCTTTTGCACTGGAACCAATTGTTGATATTTCCCTTGTGTGTTCCCCACCATATTGCAGGTGTAGATTTTAAAGCAATACCTAGTGCTGGAAATATCTAGTTTTTCATAACTTCTACCTCATATTTCATAAAAAAATCTTCTAAATCATTTAATCCACAAAAAGTGGGAGGTTCTCTTACCTATGTACCAACCTATTAGCACAAAAAATTGTAGGGGTAAAAATGAATCACTTTGGTTTTTTTTTTTGAGTCACACCTTTGATCCTTACATCATTACCTTGACATGTCACCTCTCAGTTGTACAAAGGTTCTTTTTTTCATCATCCATCTGTTTAAATGTCAAGTTAAAGACAATTGTATGTTCTTCCAACTCACTAGGAGAGTTCGCAACATACTCATAAGTACCTCACACATTCAATTTTTATCATTGAATTTAAAGAATCATGACAAAGGATATTGAATTGTTTTCAACACCATCTTTAACCAACTTTTCATGGATTATGTCATAGATCTGATAACAATTTCCTGGAAGTATGCAAATCTTGTTTGAATCAGGCGTTGCAAACTGGTAGACATGCATTGCAAACTAGCATTTTGGACTGGATGAAGAGGAGAGTTGGAGGTTCAACTACTTTCACACACCCTTGTGAAATTTCAAAGACACCAACATCAAACATAGGACCACCAGGTACTCCATGAGAGTTTTCATCTTGTTTGAAGGTCAAGAAAGGGTTTTTGGTTATTTTTCCTTTTGCACTGTGAACTATAACTACCTTGCTATGAGTTTGAAAAATTCACTTAAAAGATGATCTAAACTATGTCTATTAAACCTGACCACCTTCTGACCTCCTTCAATTTTTCTCCTACTCAACAATTACTTGCTCCCATCATTTTCACCTAGCATTGGCGAACAGGGTGTTGCGAACTATGCTGTGAACCCTCTGTTCCAGCATTGTTAAAAACCCATCCTCTGCATCTTTCTAAAACTGCAACCTTAACAAATTTAAATATATCCCTATCCATTTTTTAGTGCATAGTCGATCATCTGTGGGAGATGAATTAAAGTTGCAGATGTAGTGATGTCGTTAATCCATTTTTTATGCTGATAAAAACCCATTTTGCAGAGTCTTATCTGTGTCTCCTTTCGTTATAACTTTCAGTGGATTTTCCTTAGCTTTCACTTTTGAAGAATTCCCTTTATCATTCCTAGATTTGTATAAACTGAAGTCAGTAGAATATCTATACAAGGTTATCCTATTGGAGAAAGTTTTGTCATAAAAACCCTAATCTTCTATATTCCTTGTTTCACACATCTAGCAGTCATTAAATATTATAGAAATGTTGTCTTCAAACAATAGTTATGGAAAACCCATAGCACAAGAAGACTCATAAGGGAGGTGAAATAGTAAGAATAGAGCCCTATGACATGCAATTTCTTGATTATGAACCTTTGCTCAGAGATACCATTTAGAGAGTAAGCTACATCAATTTTTGTCAAAAGGTGCAGAGGGGCCATCCAGAGCTGGACAAGAGAAAACTGGACATGCTAGCCAAGGTTTCCACAAGGAGAAGCTCTAGGATTAAAAAATGAATATGTTGAACCTCCATATTCAACATCAATTTTGGTCAAGTTCCCATTTCATACTTTTTACACATTTTGGTTATTGCTATGTTTTGCAAACCATGATTATCTCATTGGGTGGTTTCTTTTAATCAGTATTATTAAGATTAGAATTTTTGAAAAAATTTGGGACACTTGAGACAGTTTGGGAGGTGTTAAAACATTGGAAAAGTGAAACAAGATGCTACAGGAAAGTTCACAACGTCGGCACTGCAAACTAGTAATTTACGACAATTTGTAAGCAATTAGCACACAAAAGAGGATTGATTTTCTTGTAACATTTTATTTCCCATCTGGGTTCCCATGAAATTTGGTGTCAAGGAAAAACATAGTGTTGTTAACTTGCTGACTAAACATCAGCCCGACCCAGTGTATATTTTTAGAGAAAAGACAAAATCATCACCTACAATAAAGTTCACAATGCATGTTGTCATAGGCGCTACAAATTCTAACAGTCTGACAAATTTAAGCCATGGGAATGATGCCAACTATTAGGAAAGGTTTGAAGGGTCTCTTAGGATTGATTTGGACATGAGATACATGTGTTCCATCTCGATATCAAGAAGAATGACCTATTTCAAAAGAAATTTATTACAATAGACAAGATCCCTAAAAATAAGAATTTGTTAGGCTTTTGTTGGAATCTTTTGTAACAAGACTCCTAAATGGAGGAGGATCCTATATAGCTCCTTAAATTCGACCTCCTTAGGGTATATAGAGATCATTCACTATATATGAAAGTGGTTTTTGATAAGGATAGAGTTGGATTCATGATCCAAGAGAGGGGGGTTTTGCAAGACGAACTTTGTGTGTATGGTTGTAAGCCTGAGGGCATGTTATTGTTAATACATTTCTTCAATTGATTATTCATGAGTTGCAAATGATTTGCAGTGATTTCCTGTTAATTATTGTTTTGTTCAAGTATTCTTCAGTCCATTCGAGAGAGATGTTTGTTCCTCTCCTTTATTCCACCTGATAGTATATAATATTTTTTTGATGTGCAACTCAAATTCCTTCAATCTGTAGGATATTATGACTACATGCCTAATGGAATGCCTCTACAAACAGTTTGTTTCCCTGTTTCTTTATCTTTATTACTGATCTGCCAACCATAAACTTGATTATATTATTTACATTATGATGGGTACTAGTCTTACACCTACAAAAATATAGGTGTGACCTCTAGTGCTAAAATTTTTGGCCCCATTGTCGGGGAATGGATTGAAGACATTTCCCTAGGTTGTATGACAAGGATACTACTGGTTTTATTGGTGTACAGAAACCAGTAAACATATAGACTGCTTAGTGCACCTAGTGACTCCATGAAGGACAGGTCCAGTGGTGACTCCACCATTTCAGGATGTCAAAGGCATTTGTTGCTTTTTTGTCTTGAAGGTTTGGACCTCTTGAATTTTCTACAATTCTTTGTTTCCCACATCTAGTACCTCATTTTCTAGAATGGGGAGATTTTCTTCCTATATTTAGAGAAAGGATGGAGGATAATATTGCAAAACATGTCTTTAAGTTTCATCAATGCATGCATCAACTGGATTTTTATCGTGAGTATGAATTTATGAAAATGTTCATGCATTCATTAGATGGTGATGCACTTCAATGGTATTTCTCACTACCTCATTCTATTATTTCATCATTGAAGGAATTTCGCTTAGCTTCTTAGGATCACTATAAAAGGTATTTTTCAGCTGAATTTCTTTTTGAGAATTGTTGTGAGGAGTTTGAAAAAGGATATTCAACATATAGTAAGTGTTTCCTCAGTTTATAAGGATGAAATAGATGTTTCTATTGAATAAATCAAGGAAAAATCATATCTTTCCTTTCCTAGTTTTCCATTGTTGAAAGTAAATTTTGTTGAATACTCTTATGATAAATAAAATGGAAACAATGCAGTAGATGCATCTGTCTTTGTAACATATGTCTATAAAACGCATTCCTATGATGAGACTGTTCTCCCAAATGTTGACAAAGATCAATCTATCCTTGATGAATATTCTGATGATGAAGAGAAGATATTTACTAAAGCACATACAAATCTTATTAGTAGCCAACTAGTATATGATAGTGAAGAAGATAAGGAAGAATGGCAACAACAGTTGGAATTCTCTTTATCACCTATTGATGAGCAAAAAATTCCAAGGATGAATGAGGAAATGTCTATCATTTATGTACCTGCACTTTCAAAAGACATCAAACAACATATGAGTATCTATGAAGTATATGAGGGCCATCATTTTATTGATGAATCAGCCTTCATAGAGGATAAAAATGCTTTTCTTAACCAACTAGAAATGTCTTGTCATAAGTTTCATGATCCTGTGGATTTTTACATAGAGTTATAATTTTCAAAGGTTTCTTATGATCCAGTTGTTGGTATGATTTCAGATCATAGTTGTAAGTATCTGTTGCTTATTAACCTCTTGTTGCAAGCTTCATATCACTTGAAGATTCTTTCGAATAGTTGCATGGAATGAATTATTTTCATTAGTTCGATATTCACCTAGCTGCATTGGAAGCATGACTTAAATTGAGCATAGTTATTCAACTGGATAGTTTAGAGTAGGATTGTGTATATAAATAAGCTTTCTATGCAATTTTTTGGTTTGTGTAACACCCTATTTCCCCTAGCTTGTAAAAATAATTGGACTGGCTAGAACTGTGGCAAACTCATGAATGTGAATATGTGATGTGAATGGACCTTGTGGAAAAGGTCAATGAATGTGAATAACATTATGAATTTGTATTGCAGGATTGCTAAGAGGTAATGTGTAGAAAAAGAGACCACGATGGCAATGGAAGGCACCTGGAAAGGTGGCATTAACTTCCACCAAGAATTAATACCGTATTTGGACTCCACTGGCCCGGAGAACCAAAAGCGACTCGCTGGCCCCGAATTAAATGTCTCACAGGCTGGCAGCTAGATGGCTCCTCAAGAATTAATGAGGGATGGGGAGGTGAACCACCCATCCATAGAGCCATCATGACTGACCATTGCGAGGAAAATCGTGCCACACGCAACCTGGCAAGAGGATAAGGCGTGGGGTAGAAGTGATTGAAAGGGTAGACGCGAGGGGAGAAAGAGAACTCTGGAAATATTCAGAGTGGGTGATAGCAGAGAGGAAGGAGAGTAACCTTTGCTCCTGGTCACTGGCAGACAGAGACGCAGTCTCATAGCATCGTGGTCTCATCTCGGGGGTGGCTAGTGGTAAATCCGTTGGGAGTCGCTGAGCCTACGGTTGGGTGGAAACGAGCACCCCTCTCAGTAGTTGCACAACCTCTGGTGTTACATTATGATAAGTGTTTTGCCTTTGGCATCTTGAAATATATGTAATTCTAATAATTATGATCATAAGTTGTGAAACTATGAATGATTTCATTACAAGAATGTCTATATGGTGTTTTGATCAGTACTAATAGTTGTATAATTGTATGGAAAGACTATACATGGCATATGTCCTCATGAATTGTTATTTACATACGTACTGATCTAATTCAGACTTCATGTCTGGTTCTTGGGAGGACGATACCCTTATCAGTCTCATATAGTACCCTGGGTGAACCTCCCCATAGAGATACCCTCCTTGAAAAGTCCATCAAGAACCAAGAAAGAGAACGTGAAGGCGTAAGACCTTAGTAACCCTACACGAGGAAGAACGATCCTCTTGAAAACCCGAGATGACAGCAAAAGGATGAAGTATCGAATCGACGAACAAGATCCCATCGGGAGATTTGTGGTCACTCCCGACCGTCAGATTGGAAGAAGAAGCCAAAAGGTTAAGTACCTTAACCATAAATAGGTGTTTATCGACGGACGAGATTCCGTTGGGAAATCTGCTATCACACCTGACCGTTAGATTGGTATGAGAAAGTAGGGTGTTAAACGCTTTCCCACTTGGTTTCTCTGTGTCTTCATGGGTAGAGAAGAAATTGGGACCATAGATACCCAAGGTCCATGGGAGTATCTGGACCGTCGATTTTTTTTCTACGTCCAGTGAGTCATGGAATCGGGAATCCTGATGACGAGAGTTCAGGATTTTCCATGGTGAAAACCCCAGAATAGATCTGAGCCATCCAATTGACGGAGGCAATGTGTCATAAGATTACCCATTTCCAGAAATCGAGAATCACGGAATCAAGAATCCTGATGACGAGAGTTCGGGATTTTCCATGGTGAAAAACCCGGAATAGATCTAAGCCGTTCGATTGACGGAGGCCACATGTCGAAATATTACCCATTTCAGGAAATTGAGAATCGTGGAATCGGGAATCCTGATGACAAGAGCTCGAGATTTTCCGTGGTGAAAACCCCGGGATAGATCTGAACCGTCTGATTAACGGAGGTCACGTGTCATGAGATTACCCATTTCGGGGAATCGAGAATCACAGGATCAGGAGTCCTGGTGACGAGAGATCGGGACTTTCCACAGTGGAAATGTCGAGACAGATCTGGACTATCCGATTT
>JASDQU010259966.1:0-14085 GCA_032191745.1 Picea mariana
CCTCTCTTTTGATCTTCCTTCGTCAGCACTCCTTGTTGATATGAACTCACCTATGAGTTCATGAGACTTTTATATAGTCTCAACTTCTCTCCCTTTCCCACCTGGCAATATGATATTTTCTTTCTGCCCTCCTAGCAGTGTTTGAGATCATCCTGTGAGCTCTTCTTATTTCCCTCCTGGAAAATTGAAAATTCCTCACTACCCGCTTGGCAATCTCTGAGATCTTCCAGTGATCTCTTCTCCTCATCATCACTAAGATTTCTCCCAGCTTCTGGTTCACACACATGAACCACTTCTTCTGTGGCCTTGAGGATTTTCACATACCTCAACCATTCCTTCAACATCTTCCGCTGCCTTCGGGCCAATAACTCCTTGACTGGCCATTTCACTTTCGTTTTCATGGGCCATTCATATACCCATCACGATTTTTCATCCTACTACATTCGAATTGCAAGCTCCTCCATCCTTTCTCTTATCTCAACACGTTCTTTGTCCATCTCAGCCTCATTCTACTACTGGTGGTTCTTCTTTCCACCGTGTCCATGGCCTTCAGTAGCCATTTTCCTATTCCTGTCTACCCTCCTGGAAAACTTGTTGCTGTCACTTTGCAACTGAGAGTGCTTCCAGCCTTTTCTTACAGTCGACCTGAATGTCTATTTGTTGCTATGTCCTGCAACAATCTCTTCAATCCTCTTCATCTGAAATATACAGACGAAGTCCTTCTCTGATACCACTTTGACGCAAATCCCCTACCCTCGGGCCGGGATCTGCATAGGATCACTCTTCTTTGAATCTGCAGAACAGAATTAGTTCTTTCGGGCCCTCACTGGGACCCCACGAATTCGATCCATGGGTCCTTCATGAAAACTCCATCGGCACAAGAAATTCACAAGGCGTGAGTCTTCACCTCCACATGACCACTAGATATGACCATGACCTTTTCCAAAAAGGAATTTTGGGTTTCGCGACTTCGGGGGTTTCAACACCAAGATCCTCGGCTCCTTGTCATCAAAAGTGTCGAAAATTCAAACCTCGAAATGCCAAAATGGGTGACCGCATCCCCACTCCAAAGATACATCGTGTTTCGTGACTTAGGGGGTTTCAACACCAAGATCCCCGACTCCTTGTCATCAGAAGTGCCGAAAATCCAAACCCTGAAATGCAGAAATGTGTGACCGCAGCCCCACTCCAAAGATACGTCACGTTTCACGACTTCAAGGGTTTTCAACTCAAAGTGCCCTGGCTCCTTGTCCTCAGGATTTCTGAAATGTCGAACCTCGAAACTCCAAAATGTCGAACTGCAAAAGGGCTAGCGAGTGATAAGCTCCCCGCTTGGATCCTGTCCACGTGGCCTTTCCTATGACCCGGTGCTATTCCTCTGAATGCTTTCGGATTTTCACGTTTCAGGATTTCGCGATTCCGACTGCAACAGTTCTTGACCCTTTGAACTCCCAGGTCCTGGAATGCCGAAATATCGAACCCTAAAATGCTAAAATTCCACTTCAAAGGGAGATTAACGGCTATGAGCCTCCCCTGATCCGATGGCTTACATTCTTTTGGGATTTCGTGGGCCAAGAGTCTCGACTCTTTCCCTTTGTATCTCTCGGCAGCCGAAATGTCGAAATCTCCTTTCAAGGATTTCCCCAAAACCTTGACCGCTCACCACGTGTCCTCCTATGGATGGTCACAATGCTTTCAGGATTTCATGAGTCGGGAATTTTTGTCTCATGAATCCTTCTCCTTGAACTCCTGGTATCTGAAACCCCGATGGCTTCTGGATTTCTGCCACGCGTACTCTCAACAATGGACGGTCCTGATCTTTTCGGAACTTTGACAAGTCCTTCCCTTTGCATATATGAGCGTTAAACCTCATGCACCTTCTCCTGGATCTGATGGCTATCGGTCTGTGCGCTAGATCTGATGGCCCAGATCTATTCTTCTACGCTCTCTCCTCCTGCTGCCTGGACACGAAACTCAACGGTCTAGATCTTTTCTCTAGTGCTTGAATCAATGGCAGTTGTGCTCTCATGAGCTTGCTCTTCTTCCTTCCCCTTGGAATATTTCTTGTTCCAAAAAAGGCCTTGGCCTTCATCTTTGTTGTGAAGCATGTATCCTCGCTCCTGCCTGTATTCTAAGGACATTGTCCCTCCTAATCTTTGTCGACTGTGAAACCTCAAAGTGTTCCTCGACTTCCTGCTCCTCTCAACTATTGCTCTATGCGCAAAGGCATTGTTCCTCCTAAGCTTCTAAACTTGAGACAAGTTCACTATGAGTGCACTCCTTGCACTATTCCTTATAAGCTTAATAACTTCAGACAAGTTCTTATTGCACACTCCTTGTGCTGGTGGGTTTTTCAAATAACTCAATTTGAAGTATTTCTTGCAAAGAAATGCTTCACACCCTCCTGGCATTCTTCTGCTCAATGCACACCTTGCAAAGCCTCTACACACAATTGTGTTATCCGTCTTGAGCTTATCTGTGGCTCTGACCTCAAAGTTTATATGTTTGTTTCTCTCCTTGAAGGGATATAAGTTCCCTCTGGAAACCTATGCTCAAACACGCCTTGATGAGCCTTCAAGGTGTTCAGTAACCCTGTGAGTGTCTCCTCCTGTGACACTTCTCCTTCTTCTCAGAACCCGAACAAGAGTTCCTTCTGTGCACACTTTCACCAACTCAATGCCCACCTGGAAGAGTTCTCTAGAATCCTTAGTGACTCTATGTTCTCACTAAACTCGAAATAGAGTTTCTTCTATGCACCCTGTGCATACACTCAATGCCCTCTTAGCAGAGTCTCACAGAATTATTAGAAATTTTTTCTTCCCTCTCGACACTTCTTCTCTCTGGACTCAGAATAGAGTTCCTCTGTGCATTCTATGAACTTGCTCAATGCCCTTCTGGCAGAGCTTCCACATAACCTTCAGTGATTTTGTTTTCTCTGTGCCTTCCTCTGCACAGTCTTGCCTCCAAGGTGTTCAGTAACCTTGACGTTTCTCCCTGGATCAATGATTTCAGCTAGTGCGCCCTTCTAGCACGTCTTTGTCTGAAATTCCATAGAATTCAAAAGTGCACTCATTGCACTGGATTACAGAACCCGCAACGTTCTGTCATGCAACCTCTTGCATGAAGCCTCAAAGAACCAAACCTGGAATCAAAGAACCCAATAGACAATGAATTCTTTCTGTAACCTGCAAATGCAAACTATCATACATCTACAGCATATCATGACACACAAAGACATTCGTTCATGAACTCATAAACACATGAACAACAACATTCAGAAAAAACTACTATGTTTGTATTAATCAAGAATGCATGATTACAATGTGTTTGAGCTCGGACTGCAACAGAGTCTCAGATCCTCTCTCCTCTACTGAATCTACAGACTACTTCCTTTTTTTAGATACAAAGAGGTTCTTTTTTTACAAAGAGGGGCTCCTCAAGCTCTTCCCTCCATCCTCACCAACTCTCATTTATTTACATTCAATTACATTGAATGGTTGTCTAGTCTGAATCGGATCTAGATCTCAGCCTTACAACCAATTAAGGCAACCTTTATCTAAGCCTATGCACATGTATGGATTTTGGCTCTACCATCCTTACAAACATTTAATACATTTTTCAAAATTTGAAATTTGAAAGTGAGAGGACTGCGCCTCACCTCTCCATTGAACACGCTTGATGTGCTGGCTGGCTGGTGCATAGTTGGCTTGGAGCGATGCTCGTACATCATACTCCTCTACTGCAAAAATCATGATCTCCTGCTCATGAGCTTCCCAGCATGGCTATTGAAATCCACCTGGATCCCAAACAGTTCTCTGGAGCTGTCCATCTGTTCCACTGCTTCGTTGTTGATGTTGCTTATGTTTCCCTGCTGCTATGGCAGGTTCTCCTCTATTCAGCTGCTCTTTGCTAACCGCTTCTACTGATATAATCATCAGCCTTATGATCTCCTCAATTATATCGTCCAGCTTCTCCCATGGTTATCTTTCCTTTTGTAGCTTGCTCCACTGCACTTCTTCCCTGCAAATGGGTAGACCAACTAGACCTCCCATGCCATATTCTTTCTCTGTGGCCTCAACTTGCCATGCTGCTGAAAAATTCAGCTCTGCAGTCTTATCCTCCTGACTGACCTATTGTTCAGTCACCTTCTCTGATAGACTTTCTTCTTCCATTTCCCTTGTGCTGGTTGAATTCCAGCTTCCTCCAGCGACTCTTCAAACTGGAATTTTCCTTCATCTTCTGTTGCATGTCTCGACATTACAATCATCATCATCTGTTCATCTCCCTGGTTGGAATTTCTGAGTGATTCCTTGAAACGCTCCTCTGCTAACATATGCATAACTATATCCTCGTGGCAGTCATCTACTAGTTTTGTATGGTTCAACCAATCCTCCAGCATCTCCAACTCCATCTTCCATGGAGTGAGCATCTTATCTTCATGCTCTTCTTTTGCTAGGGCAGATTTTGACGTCCGCTCCATTTCTTCTTTCTCTTTGACAGTCTCTGTTGGTTTTCCTTCTTCCTCTACTGCACCTTCATCCTGTGCATCAGTCTCCACTCGGCTACTTGGTAGGAATACTCTTATCCCTCTCTTATGATCTTCCTTCGTCAACACTCCTTGCTGATATGAACTCACCTATGAGTTCATGAGACTTTTAGATAGTCTCAACTTCTCTCCCTTGCCCACCTGGAAATATGAGATTTTCTCTCTACCCTCCTGGCAGTCTTTGAGATCATCCTGTGACCTCTTCTTATTGCCCTCCTGGAAAATTGAAAATTCCTCACTGCCCGCTTGGCAATCTCTGAGATCTTCCAGTGATCTCTTCTCCTCATCATCACTAAGATTTCTCCCAGCTTCTAGTTCACACACATGAACCACTTCTTCTGTGGCCTTGAGGATTTTCACATACCTCAATCATTCCTTCAACATCTTCCACTACCTTCGGGCCAATAACTCCTTGACTAGCCATTTCACTTTCGTTTTCATGGGCCATTCATATACCCATCGCGATTTTGCATCCTAATGCATTCGAAATGCAAGCTCCTCCATCCTTTCTCTTATCTCGACAATTTATTTGTCCATATCAGCCTCATTCTACTACTGGTAGTTCTTCTTTCCACCGTGTCCATGGCCTTCAGTAGCCATTTTCCTATTTCTATCTACCCTCCTGGCAAACTTGTTGCTGTCACTTTGCAACTGAGAGTGCTTCCAGTCTTTTCTTACAGTCGACCTGACTGTCTATTTGTTGTTGCGTCCTGCAAAAATCTCTTCAATCCTCTTCATCTGAAATATGCAGACGAAGTCCTTCTCTGATACCACTCTGACGCAGACCCCCTACCCTCGGGCCGGGATCTGCATAGGATCACTCTTCTTCGAATCTGCAGATTAGAATTAGTTCTTCCGGGCCCTCACTGGGACCCCACGAATTTGATCCACAGGTCCTTCACGAAAACTCCATCGGCACAATAAATGCACCAGGCGTGAGTCTTCACCTCCACACGACCACTAGATATGACCATGCCCTTTTCTGAAAAGGAATTTTGGGTTTCGCGACTTCAGGGGTTTCAACACCAAGATCCTCGGCTCCTTGCCATCAGAAGTGTCGAAAATTCAAACCCCGAAATGCCAAAATGGGTGACCGCATCCCCACTCCAAATATACATCGTGTTTCGTGACTTAGGGGGTTTCAACACCAAGATCCCCGACTCCTTGTCATCAGAAGTGCCAAAAAGCCAAACCCTGAAATGCCGAAATGTGTGACCGCAGCCCCACTCCAAAGATACGTCGTGTTTCACAACTTCGATGGTTTTCAACTCCTTGTCCTCAGGATTTCCGAAATGCTGAACCCCGAAACTCCAAAATGCTGAACCACAAAAGGGATAGCGAGTGATAAGATCCCTGCTTGGATCCTGTCCACGTGGCCCTGTCCTATGACCCGGTGCTATTCCTCTGAATGCTTTCGGATTTTCGCATTTCAGGATTTCGCGATTCCGGCTGCAACAATTCTTGACCCTTCGAACTCCCGGGTCCTGGAATACCGAAATATCGAACCCTGAAATGTCGAAATTCCACTTCAAAGGGAGATTAATGGCTATGAGCCTCCCCTGATCTGACGACTTACATTCTTTCAGGATTTCGTGGGCCAAGAGTCCCGACTCTTTCCCTTTGTATCTTCTGGTAGCTGAAATGCCGAAATCTCCTTTCAAGGATTTCCCCGAAACCTTGACTGCTCGCCACGTGTCCTCCTATGGACGGTCGCGATGCTTTCGGGATTTCATGATTTGGGAATTTTTGTCTCACGACTCCTTCTCCTTGAACTTCTGGTATCTGAAACCCCGATGGCTTCTGGATTTCTGCCACGCGTCCTCTCAACGATGGACGGTCCTGATCTTTTCGGGACTTTGACAAGTCCTTCCCTTTGCATATATGAGGGTTAAACCTCATGCACCTTCTCCTGGTTCTGATGGATATCGGTCCGTGTGCTAGATCTGATGGCCCAGATCTATTCTTCTACACTCTCTCCTCATGCTGCCTGGACACGAAACTCAACGATCTAGATCTTTTCTCCAGTGCCTGAATCAATGGCAGTTGTGCTCTCCTGAGCTCGCGCTTCTTCCTTCCCCTTGGAATATTTCTTGTTCCAGAAAAGGCCTCGGCCTTCATCTTTGTTGTGAAGCCTATATCCTCACTCCTGCCTATATTCTAAGGACATTGTCCCTCCTAATCTTTGTCGATTGTGAAACCTCAAAGCGTTCCTCGACTTCCTGCTCCTCTCGACTATTTCTCTGTGCGCAAAGGCACTGTTCCTCCTGAGCTTCTAAACTTCAGACAAGTTCACTATGAGTGCACTCCTTGCACTATTCCTTATAAGATTAAGAACTTTATACAAGTTCTTATTGCACACTCCTTGTGCTAGTGGGTTTTTTGGATAACTCAATTTGAAGTATTTCTTGCAAAGCAATGCTTCACACCCTCCTGGCGTTCTTCTGCTCGATGCACACCTTGCAGAGCCTCTGCACACAATTGTGTTATCTGTCTTGAGATTATCTATGGCTCTGACCTCAAAGTGTCTATGTCCCTTTATCTCCTTGAAGGGATATAAGTGCCCTCTGGCAACTTATGCTCAAACACGCCTTGATGAGCCTTCAGGGTGTTCAGTAACCTTATGAGTGTCTCCTCCTGTGACACTTCTCCTTCTTCTCAGAACCCGAACAAGAGTTCCTTCTGTGCACACTTGCACCAACTCAATGCCCACCTGGCAGAGTTCTCCAGAATCCTTAGTGACTCTGTGTTCTCACTGAACTCGAAATAGAGTTTCTTCTATGCACCCTGTGCATACACTCAATGCCCTCTTAGCAGAGTCTCACAAAATTCTTAGAAATTTTTTCTTCCCTCTCGACACTTCTTCTCTCTGGACTCAGAATAGAGTTCCTCTGTGCATTCTATGCACTTGCTCAATGCCCTTATGGCAGAGCTTCCACATAACCTTCAGTGATTTTGTTTTCTCTGTGCCTTCCTCTGCACAGTCTTGCCTCCAAGGTGTTCAGCAACCTTGAGGTTTCTCCCTGGATCAATGATTTCAGCTAGTGCGCCCTCCTAGCACGTCTTTGTCTGAAATTCCATAGAATTCAGAAGTGCACTCGTTGCACTGGCTTACAGAACCCACAACGTTCTGTCATGCAACCTCTTGCATGAAGCCTCAAAGAACCAGACCTAGAATCAAAGAACCCAATAGACAATGACTTCTTTCTATAACCTGCAAATGCAAACTATCATACATCTACAGCATATCATCACACAAAGACATTCATTCATGAACTCATAAACACATGAACAACAACATGCAGAAAAAAGTACTATGTTTGTATTAATCAAGAATGCATGATTACAATGTGTTCGAGCTCGGACTGCAACAGAGTCTCGGATCCTCTCTCCTCTACTGAATCTACAGACTACTTCCTGTTTTTAGATACAAAGAGGTTCTTTTTTTACAAAGAGGGGCTCCTCAAGCTCTTCCCTCCATCCTCACCAACTCTCATTTATTTACATTCAATTACATTGAATGGTTGTCTAGTCTGAATCGGATCTAGATCTCAACCTTACAACCAATTAAGGAAACCTTTATCTAAGCCTACGCACATGTATGGCTTTTGGCTCTACAGGCCTTACAAACATTTAATACTTTTTTCAAAATATGAAATTGGAAAGTGAGAGGACTGCGCCTCTCCTCTCCATTGAACAAGCTTGATGTGTTGGTTGGTTGGCGTATAGCTGGCTTGGAGCGATGCTCCTACATCACCGTTGTTGATGATTGAAAATGTCAACGTAATTTCGCTCGCAAAGTGTTTCTAAAGCCTATTATTATATAAGACTAAATAATGCTAGTAGGTGGGACCCTCTTGAACTTTTGAAGATCAAGTCTGTTCATTTTTATGATGATGAGCTACAAGGGTTTACACAGTTTATGAGAATATGGTATTCATTAGTTAATCTTTGGTATGTTTTTCTTTCATGATACTACAACTTGATATTCATTATTGTATTTGTTCTTCTCACACCTGCAAAACAAACATTAGTGAAAATTACAAAAAGGCATTTTGAGGAAAAACAAAATACTATATCTAATGCAAAAGAGACCTAGATCTGTGATACTATATGCATGAAAATGCTTGTTGATAGTGGTTAACTCCTAACTGTCAAGAAAATGGTTATGAAATATTGTTAAGTTACATTCTATATGCATATGGTGGAACTTTTAGTGGTGCATTTTGGCAAGGAGATAATACAATGGTTATGCATTGGTTGATGCAATCGGTAGTTGATGTGCATATGTTATAAACCTTGGTGGCTCGTGAAAGTAACGGCTTCACATTTTTATGGTGGTTATGATATTAGTGATGATTCTATAGTATATTTTTCAAGCGATTTATTTGAGTTATGACAAGGGTCGTGCATTTGGCAAGGTAACGATGCAAATGGTTAAATTTTGGAACTTGGATTATGTTATGGTTTAAATGTGTTGATATTCTCAATGCATTGGTTGATTAATTGTGTTAATGGGGGCTTGTTGGAATGTAATATGGAGTAAATGTGATATGGGTGGAGGTGACGTGCATTTAATTCACGTCACCTTTACCCTTCCCATTGGCCACCAGCCTAGTTGGACTATTGTTTGATCTAGCTATTGTGATTGCACTCCAGAATTTTGGCAGGGTGAAACCACTCGGCCACCTCCCATCTTAAGGTTTTGATTAACAGGCATGTCTCTTATGGAAATTCTTGACTTCACTCTGATCACGAAATATTTTTTGGCTCAGTTGTGTGGGTTTGTGTTTGTCCTAAGTACTGCAACTATGTGGTTTTTTTTTAGAATGGAAAATGGATGGTTCTACTTAAATTGTTTTGGGTTCATCGGATTTGGTGGTCTTCCTGGTGGTAGTTTTGGTTACCACTGCGTTTGGTTGAAGGGTTTTAAATTATGGCTGGATGGTTGTCTTCATGATTTTTGGGTCTAATTAGAGCCCTGTTTTCCTGTTCATCCCTGTCAAGGAACTGCCTCCCGTTCACAAGTGTTACAATCCTCCCTGTGCATACTTTTGTAGCCTCAAGGTTTCACTATAGTTGGTGCCTTTCCTCCTGTGATGACTACTGTGCAAAACCTTAACCCTCCAAAATGGAGTTGCATAGGGAGTCTATCGAGCCTGTTAATTTGTTACGGATTATTGTGGTATATGGCTTCGAACGTGGGCTCACCCATTGGTCATATGGAGGTCGTATGGTTTTGGTTTTCATCATTTCCTCTGTGATAGAGTATGAACCTTACATTGACAGTTTGCAAATCTCACAAGACACACGCCTGATATCAACGAAACTCAGTTGTTTTTTAATGGAAAGGCCTCAGCCATGTCGATTAGATGCATGGTTATGTACAGATACCACGACTTTTTTGGTTGATTGTTTTTTTTACTACAATGGTGAATGGTTGGTTGATGTACAATCACTAGTTGGCACTTGTGGTGTTTTGGTTGATGGTTGAACTGGGTCACGAATGCTTAGGGTTTCTCATGCAAGTCACGTTCTATGCATGGTGTTTTTCAATTGAAACATGGGGCATGATAACTATGTTCTCTCTGAGGCTGAATGATAATCGAACCGGGTATCTATCAAAGGTGTATCCACAACATCCTTCATTGGTTGTAGTCCAAGTATGCACAGCTTGGTTAAATCGCGATGTGACTTAAAACAACTAACCACTTAGTAACATACACAATCTTTGCACGATATGTTGAGTTATTGACATGACTGGTGTTTGTTGTGATAAGTCGAACTATTGTATCGTGGTGTTTGGTTGGTTGTGCTTTGTTTGTAGTATGGATAGTTGGTTCTTCTACTCAGTGATACCCTCATAATTGTTTTCAAGAATGTTATTTATTGAAATCGATCGCTTGTTATTTACCAAAATCAACCACGGTTGATGACAGTCATGTTGGGTATTTGGCCCGGATTTTAAGTCGCATTGAGATGTCTTGTTTTATAGTACCATGGTTACATAGCCTTGGACATTTTTCCCCTGCATAGCCTGTGTCAAAGTGTTGGTTGTTGGTTGTATAGTAAAGTGTCATTTTAGACATGACATGTGAGGTTTTGGTTATTTTGGTCTTGATTATTTTACTGCGTGTATGCATGGGAATGAATATCATTACAGATCTTGATTATTTTACTGCGTATAGTCATCTAATTGTTGGTTGATGCATATTTTTCTTACTGCAAAATATGTTATGGAGTGCTTGATTAATCTAATGAACAGTAAAAAAAAATCCCCCCTCATTATCTCATTTTCCGCTAATTACAACCCCCTCACATATCCCATATTCATTTTGTTCACCCCCTGTTCTCATGTTGATTACAGCTAAGAGAATTTATGTGTTAAGTGGATGAAGTGGCAGTGTCTTGAGTGGATTGTAGTGAGGTTCTATTTGGTTGATTTACAATTGATTGTCGTTATCATTGAGCAGTGACCATCTCTTCTCCCCTTTAATTATATCATATTTCCACCCAATACAAACCCCTCACATTTCCCAGAACACTGTTTCACTCCCCTGCGCGTTGATTAATGTTAGAACAATTTGTATGGATTGGATTGCATGAGCTTGATACATTCTGAGCCAAATCTATTTCGTATTTTTAAGAGTTGTCATGCATGGATATTCAAATAGACTATTTTCTAATTGATTACACACGCAGGATTATTCAATTGGATTGGGCAGGAAGTAGCCCTACCTGGCCCTGAAAGGCCTCCTTTCCAAGCCCCGCAATGACAGATTGACTTGAGGGATTTTGGACAGCATGTTTTATTTTGAATATATGAGTATTATTTGTGAAATAATTTCAACTTTCATGAGATAAAATTGCCAAAAGTAAATATGTTGATGGGAGGCACAAGGAAGTGTGTTTGCTTAACTAATGGATTATGTTATGATGGTTATGATGGTTATGAACTAAAGGGAGTCACAAGGGGTACCACCTACTAGTTATTATTTATTCATGACCCTTATTATAATTACTACTTGTCCCCCTAACTAAAGTTAGTTGAGTCTTTTAATTAACTTAACTAATGAGTTGGTTTAACTACTTCAACCAATTCTAACTTGTTAAAGGAAAGAGGAAGGGGAGAAACAGGAGGAGGATAGAAGAAAAAATCATTCTAAGGTTTTATGTTTGAGTTGATGTTACGATATTTCATTTTTCATTCATTCATATATTCATCATAGCCTAATTCTCTTTTGTGATAGAAGGGTCTTATTGTAGACAACAATATTCAGGGTTGAATCAAATCATTCAGACACTTGTTCTTCAGAGGTGTTGATATATCTTTGATAGTCTGTGTAGACTTGTCTGTTTGTGAATTAATTTTCATGACTGATAAAGGTTATTTTGCAGAGTCGAGTGGGCAGAAATCTGTGGCAAGTTGATCCAACTTTTAGATTTCATTTTTGGTTTCCTGTCAGAGGTCCTTTTGTATGTTCCATCAGGGATTTCTAAGTTTGACTTTGGTCTAATATTTCTATGTGGAGTTTTGTAAAGACAATGAATTTTTGGTGAATTGGAATGAAATAAAGGATTGCTTTATGTCTCATACATATTAAGTATCATCTTGGTGCCTTTACTTATGTTCTTACATTTATTTCAGCAACTGATATGTTGAGAAAAATACATAAAAATGAATTTCCAACAAGTTTTTTGTTGATAACAGACTAGCCTAAGCACTTGTAATTAATACTTGTGAGTTAGGATATATATTTTTGTTGGCTATAAACATAGGGTGATATTCCCGTCTACTTTAATTTAGCCAAGTGAAGTCTGAAAATGATTGAGTAAGATCAATTCAAATATTTTCCTCAACATTTATTTGGTGACCATACTGGGGAGATCTTCGATATCTCTCTGGTTAAAATTTATACTCAATTTTCATCGATACATCTTTATTTTTTGATTTTGATTCCTTGATTGTTTTACTATTCATGATTGTTCCTATCGCAAGATAGCCCAATATTGAGCCCGGTCTCCAAGACCATACCAACATTGCTTTGAACTTGTTTCATACTATTTTGGACACTGCTAGGACCCGTGTTGAGCTTAACCGTTCTTGGGAAACAATTGAAAGAGATATTAGTATTCAATAACAATTGGAAGCTATACGTAGGCATCTTAGAAATCAGCAATAACCTTTTTTTCATTCAGATTTGGCCTTTCTTTCATGTCCTTAGATTATCGTGCTTCTTAAAGAAGAAGAGACTTGTCACCTGAAATCAATCCTATTGCTGAAATAGGAAGAGGAAACCTTGTGTTATCTTCCCAACAAAGTTCTCTAAGGAGAACTTTATCTGATTCATCTAGCTCGTCTTTCTTTCCCTGATCTATCATCCACACAATGGCATCTAGTGGTGGCTCTTGTGGCATTGGAAGTGCCCCATCTTCCCAATCTTCATCGTCATCAATGATTGGTATCTTGTACAGCCACCATATCCCTATCCAATCTACTACAAACCCCACCAAAGTCATTAAAAAGTATGGGTTTTTTCATTTCAAAGAAGATGCCACAACCACACCATGGCATGTGTCCTCTCCTCTTAACCTAGCTCCTGTTACTTGTCCACTTCCAAAATTTAAAGAGAATTTGCCTAAGTTTTCAGGAAATAACATTGTCAGTACCAATGAACACTTAGTGGCATTTTATAATGCTTGTCATAACATAGGGGCCAACGAAACTGATACTTGCATGCGCATATTCGTCAATTCCTTAGAAGGGAAGGATGTGGCCAATTTTTTGACCTTTCTCCTAAGATTTTGCCTACCTAGGAGGAATTAATCTACTGGTTCAGATCCACTTACGGGCAATCCAAAAGCCCCGCTGAGAAGTTAAGGGAGTACAATAATGTCACGTACAAATATGGTGAGACCATTAGGTCTTTCCACTTGTGTTTAACCAAGTTGTATAATCAAATCCCCGAACTTATCCACCCTCAGAACCAAGCCGCCTTCATGCATTACTACAATGCATTGCCTTATCCTTACCGTCATAGGCTTGAAGAGAAATCCTTTGATAATATCATTTCCACTCTACACACTTGTTCAGAGTACGAAGAACAGCTTGAACGAATTGGTCTACCCTAGGGAGAATTAGTTAAACAGACAGACATGTCCGCTCTCCTACAACTAGTACAAGATATGAACAATCGTATGATAGAATTTGAGCGGAAGAGTACTGTCTCCCCTCTCACCCCGAGAGCTTCATCCTCTTCTACACCTCCTTTTAAAAATCCAGTTGAAAATAATTTTCATCCCAAGGCTATCCTGCCTAGGAGTTGGTGTAACATTTGCGAGGAACACCATGAAGAAACCACGTGTGAGGTAAGGAAGAGTGCCAGAGACAAGATATTTGGTAAAAGACCAGAAGCCACTATCGTTGTCCTAGATTTTTATGAGCCAGAAGATGTCATGGTTATCAATACCAGAAGCAAAGCCTATGCCCCAAAAGGCAAGTTTAACCCTCCTCGCAGTTCTTCTAGCCCGAGCTCATCCTC
>JASDQU010259967.1:0-15706 GCA_032191745.1 Picea mariana
CAGAGGGGGTACCCCCCCTCTGCACTCCCCCGCGTGGAAGAGTGTACATACTTCTGGGGTGTAAATAATTCATGGGGTATAGACACAGCTGAAAGCAAAGAACCTCTGCATCAGGAAGATAATTAGGCTCCACAACCAAAATTTCCTACACAGATGCAGATTGGGAAGGTTGTATTGATGGTCGATGAAGCACAAATGGAGAAAAATTATACTTGGGTGAGTGTTTAGTATCATGGATAAGAAAGAAACAATCATCAAGATCTCTATCTACATCTGACGCAGAGTATATTGCAACAAAATCATGTTGTACATAGGTTCTTTGGATGAAACAAACTCTAACAGATATATAGGTTGAGTATGATGAGCCCATTCCAATATATTTTGATAATAAAAGAACCATCAGTATCTCGAAGAACCCAGTTATGCACTCCAAGACAAAGCACATTCCAATCAAATATCACTTTTTATGGGAGCAGGTTGCAGAAAAGAATATCAGAGTTGAGTATGTGGGAACAAAAGAACAAGTGGAAGACATCTTTAAAAAACCACTTCCACGAGAATCCTTTGAATATATTCGCCAAATACTTGGAGTTATTTATACTCCAAAATGAATTCTTTTTGAATGCTTATCTTATAAGTATTATATTTACACGAGGAAGCACCATAAGAGGATAGTTCAGTCAGGGGGAGAAATCTCGGATGGAAATATACCTTTTCCATTTATGACAAAGGGGGAGATATTTATTAGATGTAGAGGACAGAGGCATGGTTTCATGGGGAGCATATTTATCTATAGAGGATAGAGGCATGGTTCCATGGGGAGCATGAGTGATATGATTTTAGTATTTCATTAGAGTGTTTCCATGAATGCCAAAGGGGGAGATTGTTGATTAAGCTTGGTTGTCATTGATATCAACCCTTGAAGAAATCCCCAAACAAAAAGGTTTGGGTAATGGACCCAATATTGTTTGATGTAAAGATGACTCAATATTGTCTTGTCATGGTTGATAAGAAGTAAAAATGGATGAAATCCAAAGTGGTCCCCTTATGGTGAAAGTCATCATGGGAAGACGCTTTGCATATTGAGACAACCCATCATTATTTGAGGAATAATGAGATGAAGAATAGTGAACTTGTGAGTGAAACTATCCTAGATGGATAGTTCTTGTCATGTCGTTTCTGGTGGTATGTGGAATATCACATAACTCCTCACGGTTGGTGAGCTATGACCATATGAAGTTGGAGAACCCTCATGAGTCTTATAGAAGCCCCCAAGATTCAAAGTTCTTTGCAAAAAGAAATTATTTTGAATGAAGAAGCCCTAAAATAAGGAAAGTGTAAGGCTACATGAAGATATAAATAAGAGACAAAGTTCACTCATAAAACACACTTGTACATATTGTATATATATTTTCTTTTGTAAAGTTTCTTGTAGATACTTGTGGATACATTTGAAGTAGCAAACGTCTGAGGTATCACGAAGGGTTGAAGGAGAAATTCTCGGATTTACAGAAAACCCTATTTTTTGGTGCATACGCAGGTTTTCTGTGTATAGGGTGCATATATGCGAGTTGTCTGTGTATAGGGTGCATACAATACATTATATCCATGCAAGTTGTCTATGTATAGGGTGTGTATACATGGTTTGTCTGTGTATAAGAAGCGTGCATGATGATAAAGTCATGGAAACTTGAGAAGATGAAGATGCAGAGGTTCTAGATTCTGATATCAAGCTCCCTGGAAGGTCTAAAGTGATCAGATACATCAGATCCATCCATTGGTTCAAAAGGTATGTCTTATTTTTATGAATAGTTGTATTTTGATGTATGCATGAGGAATAACAATGGAGATTTGAGGATTCTCTCTAGAAAGAATAGTGGCTACATGTGATCTTCTACATAATTCAAATCTACAGAATTACAGTGCTGGTATGTTCATCATTGATAATTATTTTGAGCCACATCTTGTAATTCTTGGCATATGGCTAAGGGTTTTTATGGTACATGGTCGAGAGATTGTATTTGTGTAGTAGTTGATGCATTAAGAGACTGAATATCAGAAAGGGGTTGATGACTAAGATCATGTGAGGTATATTATACTTCTTCATGATTACACATACCTATATGACACATGACTAGAGAGAGACATACTTTCCTTGAGTAAAGGCTATATATGAGGATGCATGCACATGGTAAAGTGACAGTCTGGATAGAGTGACATGTTACAGATCTATGTGAAAGAAGTTACAGAAGGTCAAAAGTTTTCAAGAAAAGGAAGCCCCAGTTTTTAGAAGGCATACACAGGTTGCATAACAGTTTGGTAGCATACATACATGGGCTACATAACATATAGGGTGCGTACATAGACATGCTACAACACTATAGGTTACATATTTGTTGTAATTTTTGTAGATACATGTTCAATTCAGGTACAGATTGATTACAGGGCAGTTGTACAGATTGGATACAGGTCAGTGGTATAGGTTGTTACAGTTGTACAATAGTATATTTCATAGTGATAGATTGACAGTGGCTCCATCATTCTACTTATACTTCAAGGTGGTTGGACAGGGCAAGGACAGGTGGTCGTAGCTGAAGAACTTAGGGGGTTATAGCCTCCTTTTGGTTGTATCTAGAGAATTGGGGATTTGGAGCTTCCCTGAGGTTGTAGCCTAAGAAACTAGGGGGTTGGAGCCTCCTTCCAGTTGCAGCTGGAAAACAAAGGAAGTTGGTGCTTCTAATGAATGTAATTCTTCAATACATATATGAAAAAACATTATGTGGTTTTCTCTCAATTTGGGTTTCCACATAAAACACTGGTGTACTTTGTATGTGTGTGATTGTTCATTTCTTATTGCTCATTATTGGATAATAATTCCACATTGATATAACACTTGGATTATTTGGAGAAAAAGGATTATAATTACACTATTACTGATTCACCCCCCCTCTCAGTAATCCAACATGGAAAAGGTTAATATTAACTATATTTAAACCTCGAAGATCCAATATAGGATATGTTATTTCCATTAAAGAAATCCAAAATGAGAATCTATTTTAAGATCACGGGATCAATATTGTCACTCCAAATTTGAAATCCACAAGAAATCCCCAAAGTCATGGGATAAATATTGTTGCTCCAATGAATCTTGAAGACTTTTTTTCCTCTAAGGTAACTTATCCTAGAGTATCATTCCTTGAACCTTCCATATTTTCTTAGACGATTCCCCAAATGAAAACTCACAATTCCATCCATGCATATATGCATTTTCTAAACTAGATGTTACCTCCCATAAATTCACAGACATTTCCATAGCCAATTACATAGATGCAACATGTTGCAATACCCCAGGGCCTTGGTCATTGTTTGATTCAATCACCTTCCCAATATTCCTCATATGGGTTGGGATACCTTAGTATAATGTCACCTCATTTTGTGGTTGTGGAACATCATAATGCATGTGGGTCTCTCTTATCACTAGCTATGGTTGCAACCTTAAATTCAAGAAGTGCTACTTTTTCCCAGAGCAAAAAATAGATCCAAGGTTCTTGTGACTTGAGAGCTCATGTGACTCCGAATTCATGGTCTAATTGGGGTAAATAAAAAAAATTGAACTCAAGGAGAAAATTTTAGCAAATAAAAAATTTGACCTCATTTGGCCCTCACAATTATGAAGAACTAGATTTGTATTGGGTACAAACAATGGTAGAGAAACTACACCATATCATAAACATGGAGGAAATGTAGGTTGTTCTAAAGAAATACCATAGAAGGGGAAATAGAAAATGTTGAATGTTTGGTTTTGGGTGCCTGGATTGAACATATGCAACTTGATAAGATTATAACTTGAGATTGGGATTATTTATTTGGAGTTGTGGTGGGGTGGGATGGGCTCATTTAAAATTCTATTTTTTTTTTTGTTTTTTACTATTTCTGTTATAAAATTCCCTATTTTAGTTTAGGAAATAGTCTATTTTTCTACCTTTTATCGAAATTACACTAGCAAGAAATTTGGGAGAGAAGCGTGGAAAAAGAAAATAGGGAAATTTGAGCACACAAAATGGAATTCCTAGTGGTTGACAAACTGAATATCTCTTAGCTGGTAGACTATAGAATTATTATTTGTTTGTCAACATGGCAATTAAAGATGTTATTTTGTTTACTTATCATTAAAAACTATATATATATATATATATATATATATATATATATATATATATATATATATATTCTTTCAAAGAATTGAGTAGAGAAATGTTGTCTATTGGTTCCTTTGCACAAGGCCTTGGAAGAAATCCAAGATGTGGCATCTTGTACCATTTTTAATTTATCAAATGTGAAATCCATAATAGGTTTTAGAGAGTAAGCACTAAGGTTGTAACTAGAAAAAACTATGATTTTCATTGTCTATTGTTATTTTTTTGTGCCTAAACTATCAACTAAAGTTTGTAGGTGGTAATTTTGGGGTAACATTTTTGTAGATTGAATCAAATGGTTGTTATTTTGGACTCAATATAGAAGATTTCAAGTTTGTAGAATCTAATGGCACAACATGATTTTATAGTTAATATATTTGGTAAGCTTTACAATAATGATGGCATGTACATTTTGAAAATTTTTAAGGATGGAAATCCATTATTTGTCATGTAGCTTCACTTTATTGACTAGGTGGAATTTGTTTTTGGGACACTCCGATTTATGCATACTTTTGTTTTGAACTGCAATATCAGTTTCTTGTGGCGTCCTTACAACTATTATGCTTTAAGGGGATTGCCTAAAACCATAAGTGTCCTTTGCTAAGGTACCATTGTATTATCTTTTATTGTTTGAATACTTTTATTTATTGAAAGTGAATTTATTTCATAATTTTGTTAGAGCCAAGGGATCTCCTTCCTTGTTTCCTTTGTCTTTGGCTAATAGAATATTTTCTTTTCCTATAAACATGTTTTAATGAACAATTATCTTAAATGTTCCATGTTGATATCATTGCATCATATATTGAATATATAAGAAATATGGAGTTTTATTAAATTTCTTTTTAATATCATTTCAAAGACATTAATTACTATGATTGGAGACTATTTTCTTAAATTTAACAAAATCATTGAAATTCCTCTTCTCCAATGTTTTAAAGGGTGCTAGCTCAATTGAAGAGCACCTTCCTTACAAGCAGGAGGTTGGTGGTTTGATTCCTCCTTTCCCTAACATAAATTAGCATAAGATATTATAATTTATTTTAAGAAAATGATCTTTATATTAATTTATATAAGTGGTTAGCCATTTTTTTTTATACATTTGCATAGACTTGTTAATTTATATAAGTGGTTAGCCATTTTTTTTTACACATTTGCATAGACTTGTAATTTTTTCTATTCTAATTTGGCATGCAAAGTCATTTATTGACTTTCATTTGCCTATATGCATTAATATATGTGTTATGTAATTTTTGAAATAAAATCCCATGTAAATAGAGTTGCATTTCTTTAAAAAAAACATAGAATTAATTGATAACTAGTGCCAAGTAGACTATTGAGGCTCATTGGAGATGTGTCATAGATGAATGTAAAATGTAAATCATTTCATTTTCCTATCCATAACTTTTTGTAAATTTCTATTCTTAAATCAATTGAAATCATCCCATATCAGCCAAAAAGAACATATTTATTTGTTGACTTTTATTTACTTATATGGGTTAACATGAGTGAATAAATGTGATATATAATTTTTGAAACCAAACTCCATATAAATAACGATGCAATTCTTCCAAAAACAAACTTACAATTTCCTAATAATGAATATTAAGTGGACTATTCATGGTAATGAGATATGGGTCATAGATGAATGACTTAGAAATTTTTAAATTATAAGGTATTTGATTTCTCAATCCATAACCTTTTATAAATATGTATTCTTAAATCAATTATTTATAATTGAAAGCATCTTATATAAGCCAATTTAAGGACAATGACTTCTATCTACCTATATTATGGATTAATGTGAGTGTATAAATGTGATGTAATTTTTGAAATAAAAATTCATGTAAATAAAAATGCATTTCTTAAAAAAGCATAGAATTAATTGATAATGAGTGTTAAGTGGACTATTTTTCGTTTGATATGGGTCATAAATACATGTCTTTGAACTTTTTCATCATATGGAATTTGATTTCCCCATCCATAACATTTTGAAAATTTGTATTCTTAAATCAATTATTAGTGATTGAAATCATTTCATATAAGCCAGCAAGACACAAAACTATTTATTGAATTTTGTTTAATTATATGCATTAATACATTTATATATGTGATATGTATTTTTGAAATAAAATTCACATTTCTTACAAAAATAATTAGAAGGAATTGATAATGAGTCCTATGTGAGATATTCAGACTCATGGAAGATGAGTAAAAAATGAATGACATTGAATATCTGATTAAACTTGAAAATTAATAACTTAATTTTGATAATTTATTTGTAGTTACATTAAACATTAATCATTAATAGTCAAAGAAAATGGGGACATATACAAAGTTCAACTAAAAACACTGAAAAATGTGTTACATCTATCTCTTATGCATTTAAAATTCTTATCATTTTCTCCTCCTTTTGGTGAAAGTAATGGAAAACCATGATTGTTTTTTATATGGTTGGTTGACACTATTACATCAAGTCAGTGGTTTTGTAGAATCAACAGTGAGGAGAGATCAATATACATTTCCAACATACTACTCTTCGAAGACCCTTGCTTTCACTGCCTACTCCTCGCATTGGTTCTCGGAGGAAAATCACTTACTTAAGTCCACACTATGAATCTCAATAGATTGACTTCCTCCATGGAATATATTAAGGATTTATAAAAAAAATCAATGTTGATGAAGTCCATGTAATAGAATGTTTCCAAATTTAATGAAATAGGTGTTACACCACAATTGCAACAAGGGTTGGGGTGATCACCCATGATCCATATAAAATCAAATTCAAATTGGAGTATTATTCCTTCACCCATTAAAGCAACATAACAAATTTTGCAAGAGATAATCAAGACCACTTTTTCCATTGTTTTAACCATCTTGCCCAAAAATTCTAATCATAAGCATTTTATCTACGATTCGAATTGAATGAGCTATATCATTTGTGATGAAATCAACACACAGACAAACAAAATATAAGTGTCTCTTATCCGCCATAGTGTCATTAGTCAAACAAGGGGTCTCGCCTACTTGTGTATTATTAATATAATTTAAATAATAAGGATTGGCAATCATTTGCAAGCATGCTACCCAACATTGCACTTTTAAGTGACAAAAAACATGTTATCTCTCATGAAGGAATCTCTGTGGATCCAGCGAATCTAGAGGCTATTATGGAATGGCTTGCATGAATGAACGTACTAGAAGTACGTAGCTTCATCAGTTTAGTACCATATTATTGACGGATCGTCGAAAGTTTTTCGAAGATAGCAAATCCGATCATGAAATTGCAGAACAAAAACAAGAAGTTTGTATGGAGCAAGAAATGTGCGAAAGAATTTGGAAGGATCAAGGAGTTTTTGACAAAGACGCCGATACTAAAAGTCCTTGACATGGATGAGGAATTCTTAGTATGCATAGACGCATCCAAGGAAATCTTAGGTAGAGTCTTGATGCAAGATGGTCGAGTGATTGCTAACATCTAAATAAAATTGAGAATGCATGAAGAGAACTATGCGACACATGATTTGGAGTTATTGGACATTGTGTATGCCCTAAGAATTTGGAGGCACTACCTGATTGGATGAAAATTCGAACTAAAAACAAACCATTGTGGTTTGCAACACATTTTTACACAAAGTGACTTGAACACACGACAGAGGCATTGGTTAGAATTTCTTAGAGAATATGATTTTTAGATTACTTACATAAAAGGAATGATTAATATACTGTCATATGTGTTGAGTTGGAGGCCACACATATTTTCAGCGACACATCTTCAAATGAATCTTTGATAAAATATTCTAACTATGTAGCGTGACGATGACTGGTATAAAGAGGTTAATGAAAATATCAGACAAGACACCATGTTGGTACCAAAATTTGAAGGATACAATTTAGAAAATGACAAATTGATGAGGTATAATGACTGGATTTGTGTACCTCCTAAATATTAATTGAGAAATTTTATCTTAAACAAAGATCATAGCGTAGTGTACATGGCTCATCCAGGAGTCATGAAGATGAGGGAAGACCTTAATCCCTTATTCTTATGGAAAGGTATAAAGAAATACATAGTTAACTATATGGCGAGATGTCTAGAATGTCAGAAAGTGAAGGCTAAACATAGACATCTGGCCAAATTACTACATCCACATGCTATTCCAGAATCAAAATGAGAATTCATTTCAATGGAATTTATTGTTGGGTTGTCACTGATGGAAAAGAGGCATGACTCGATTTTCATGGTAGTCGACACTCTAACAAAGAGTGCACATTTTATTCTTGTGCATATGATGTATGAGGCACCAGACATAGCTAGATATTTTATTAGTGATATTGTGAGATTGCATGGAGTGCCTAAAATTATCATATCCAATCGAGGATCGGTGTTTACATGATGATTTTGGAATATTTTCCAAGAGGCCTTTCCTGTAGGTGAAACCGCGCAAGAGCTAGATTAAGTTTGGAAAGGGTGCTAAAATCTCTTCTAGGTTTATGGACCTTTTGAATTTCTGGAAAAGAAAGGGCATGTGTCCTATCGAATATCCTTTCTTGATTCATTGAGGCATATGCATGGTTTTTTTCATGTATCTATTTTGAGATATTATGTTAGTGATCCTACACATGTGATTGACATGAGTTCCTTGCAGGTGTCGAATGAGGGTGCACTCATGAATGATCCAATCCACATTCTCGACCATCAAATTTGAAAGCTACAACATTGAACAGTTGATTAGTTCAAGGTCCAATGGGACAATTATAGTCCACACTCGACTATCTTGGAGGACGCATATGATATGCACCAACAATTTCCATATTTATTTGATAGTTAGACATATAGATCTTGTCAGATGATTTATTTATTGCATTTATATAATGTACAACTACGAGACGAAGTTTAAAAAAAGAGGGGGTGTATGTAACATCCCACTCTTGTGATCACATGACATTGACTTATTCTTGAGGACACTTGCGTGCAAGTGATATGGTTATAGTATATGGTTATATGTTTCGCTTATCGATTTTTATGATGATGTTGATGGATTATGATTTATGTTGTTTGAAATCTATGTATTAACATATCCTATTGACTAGTTTCCCTTGAGTGTGTAGGACAATTGATATATTGAGGATGTCAATGGCATCACTAGACCTCCTTAGACTCTTGATTGAGTCAGGGAGTGGATTGTATCGGTTTGAGTATTTCATGTATGCATATGTGACATATGATAGATTATATTATGATGTTGTTTATGGATCATTGTTAGTGTTTCGTTGATGGATGAAGGCTAATGATTTCTTACTAATCTTAATGACATAAGGAGTAAAGTGGCCATGCACATAAAATAGATATTGAGGGAGAGGTGTGGCAACATCCCTCACACAGCCTACTAGCACTCCCACCGTGGCTCGAATTGTAGGTAAATGATTACCTAGTTCGAGAGATCCACAATGTCGTGAGGGAAGACTAAGACAATCACTCACGAAGATTTCTAAGGGGAATGCAATAAGGAAGGGTTCTTATTCATTAGAATCCCTTAGTCTCTCACATTGTTGCATGAATGGAGTATTGATTCCAAGGGTTGGACAACTACCAAAAGCAGTCAAAGGTGAGTGGCACCCTTTGAGCACATAGTGCATCTTGAAGGGCATATTGCATAGTTAAAATTTGAATCAAAGGAAAGTGACACCCTTGGAGCACAGAGTGCGTCTTGAAGGGCACATCGCGTAAAGTTTTTAAACATTTCTGGATTTTATTAATTAATTAAGGATTGGAATTATTAATTTTATACCCCCAAATGAAAGTATAAGCCTATTTGAATTTATGACTAAGTCTAAAGCTTGGTGAGATTACTAAAACTAAATTACAAATTAGATAAAATAATAAAATGGGAAAACCAATTTAAGAAATCGGGAAAATAAAATAAATCTAAAAGATTGATTTAATACACATGTGCAAGTAATTACCAAATTAGAATTTAAAATAAGAAAGGAATGATGCATAAAAGAATGTGTAAGCATAGAAAGGTATCTAGAGTCTAGTTAACAAAAGTCTAACTAGAGAACATTACTATTTTAACTCAACTCAGTTTGAGAAAGGTGTAAGTCATTAATTAATAATGAAGGGAATAAAGGGACAACTAGGAGTGATTTTAGGATGCGTGAGAGAAATTAAATTTTAATTAAAATAATTTGTGGATTTATTTGTTCAACCAAGGGAAAGGGGGACAAGTGTATGGGGGGAATAATTCCTAATTAATTATTAAAAGAAAGGAATTAAATGTGCAAATGGAAAGGTGTCACTAAGGAAATTCTATAAAACACATGGCTAAGATGAGTGAAGGCGACATTGTTTATGAGTAATGTTATGCTGCAGAAATTTTGATTGATTTTTCTTATGAGAGTTGGGACACCCAGCTTGAGAGAGAGTGGTGGCTCTACCTTACGAGGTGGGCTAGCAGCTAGAGGATTTTGGTTGTGTGTGTGTGGCCCTTTTGTGGCTCGAGGGCTAAGGGGGAAGAAGAGTACCCCTAGCGTTGGCTGGGAGGTACTGATGAAGTCTCAATGATTAACAAGAAGGAGGTCAAAAGGAGCCCCATTGTGAAATACCATCTTCAACTTTGTAATTTTTCATCGGTTATTGTATTTCATTTGAGATTGTAATTGCATTAAGAATTTTTATAGTATAATAAGAGTTGTAAAAATCCCTCTTAATTTGTGTGTAATTCCAATTTAATTTGGCATGTTACATATTCTTCATTATCTAGAAGAAAATATGATAGTTGTTGTCTTTTAATTTCTAACTGAAATTTTACTACTAGTTGACATAAGCAAAATAGAGTACAAAATTTTGGATCACTACTGAAATGAAATGGTTAAAGCTTGGGTCCCTTTAAAATTTCATTTGTATTGATGTTCTTGGGTATTAAGATAATTTTACCACACCTAAAACATGATTTTTTCTTAATATTGATCATCTTTAACAGTCATAACCATCCATCCAATTAACCACCTTAACCCAGAAATTTGTTAAGGTGTTCACCCCTCTCTTGGGATTCATATTTCGTTCCATATTCCCTTGGGTATTTCTCTTTAATGATCAAAGTGTAAAAAATAGTGCCTTTCATTGCTCAGAATGCAAAGTAGATGGTTCCATTGGCTCCAAAATGTCAAAAAACCCCTAGCCCGACTTTTCGTGCTCCTGGTTTGGCCAAAACCTGAATCAGAATAATTCTCTGTAGGTATTCCCAATTTTTTTTTTGTTGTCTCTACTCACTAAAACACACTTCTGTGTGACCAACCTAGCTCATGGGCATTTTTTTGCCCAAAAATATAGCTCTGTACGCGTTCCACATTTTATGGAGTTTTGTGGAACGGTTAGGGGACATAGCACCCAAACCGTCAGAGGTAGTGGTCGCCTGACCCATGTGTCCATGTGCCGACCGCAAGTGTAGCATGTTAGCATTATTCGTTGGGAGCCTTTGGGTTGTGGTCATATGGGGTTTCATAAGACCAAGGGATGGGGCCAAGGCCCCACCCAGACTCTACCCAAATTAACCTCACATGAAGAAAAGTTAAATCTATTTGAATAGGGTATTGGTTAAGATTCATGTGGTAAGTGGGTTGGTAGCCTCGCTTGTGCCAAGTCTATCCCATGCCCAAAGGTCGCGGGCTCAATACCTGTAGAGTCCCAAACACACTTTTAAACTATGGAGGAAGGTTCCATGTGGCACCACACATTTCATCCCACACCCCGACACATGTCGAATCCGGATATGCACCCTCTGCCACATCATCACTGGCAAAATCACCCTTGGCCACATGTCAGTACGGTACCCCTACCATGTGTGAGTATGGTATGCCACATCACATGTATAGAATTTCCACGTTAGCACTATGGCATGGACACGTCACTTGTACAACACTACCACATTAGTAATATGGTCATCTTAGACAGAAGGTATGGCACTACCATGTAAACAGTACGGTATGACCAATTAGAATGTACGACAATGCCACATCATCAGTATAGTTTGCATAGTTAGATTGTACGACACTGCCACTTCAGTAGTACGCTCTGAACAGTCATACTATATGACCCTACCATGTCAGCAGTATAGTCTGCACAGGCAGACTGTACGACGCTGCCACATCAGTAGTACGATCTACACAGTTAGATGTTAGGACCCTGCCACATCAGTAGTACGGTCTGTACAGTCATACTGTATGACCCTACCACATCAACAATATGGTTTTCACAGTCATATTGTACGATCCTACCATGTCAGTAGTATGATCTGCATAGTCAGACTATACAAACTACATGGACTGTACAATCAACCAAATTTTGCATGTTTGGCAAAGTAGACATAACATGATATCTCTCACATACAACGTCCATTTGAACCCATTCAAGTTGTGTTAGGATTGTGAGGGTGATTCCTATGCTCATGTTCATTTTGAAGCAATTTCAAGCACTTTCCATTTTGAGCATTTTGATCCTGTGGATCACTAATGAGCCCTCTCCTTGCTCTTTTCCTGACAAAATTGGCTTGCCTAGTGTGCCCTCTCATCGCTCAACCTTGATAGAAATCGGGTTTCTAGAAATCTCTCACTTTCCTCCATTTCCTTTCATACAAGGCATGTATAAATTGTGAAACATTTGTTTTGAGATGATCTCTTGGGTTCCTTGGTTGGGATTTTAAAAGTTATGGGTGAAATATCATTATTATTGTTGATGCTACCCCATATTATAAATTAATGTTTATGCATTACCTAGAATATCTAATTGTTTTCTTGGCGCAAATAATATTCAATCTTCTCATGAATCGAGAATGGAAATGAAACCCCAGCTAAATCCTTTAAGGCTAGTCTAGTCCTGGTAGGTTTTAACTTGGAGTTGGGATCTTTGTAATTATATGGAGTCTTATTTATATTATATAATCTCCTTAATGATGGATAAGTTGGGTATTCCTTAAATCATAGATAAATATATTGGAACCTTACCTTGCTTGAAGGTTGGGCCCCTTCCCTAGACCCTTAACATGGATGCACAACAATGTTTGTTGATTTGTTTATTAATTTTTTAGGGACCATTTCTAGTCCGAATGGTTTTATTAACTTTTCATAAGGGATGTATAATGGAAATAGTTTTTTATCATTAATATATTTCTTAAGAGTATGAATGTTCTTATGGATTCTTTTAATGATTGTAAACTAGTACCCTTCCCTACATACACCTAGAAGATATCAATGAGATGTATAGCTAAAACCACATGCATTCAAGATTGTATTTTTCTCATGAATTATCATACTCTTATGAAATATTCTTGTCTCATTTATACTCATTGTTGATTGAATGAAAAGTATAGTAGACTATCCTATTCCTCCATGAAATAATGTTGATGCATGTTTGATTAAGTAACTAGCTTACTCTTGTGCTAGGGAAACTATGTTGATGCATGTTTGATTAAGTGACTAGCTTACTCTTGCGTTAATGAAACTATGTTGATTTATGATTGATAGTCTAGTATGGAGATATGAGATGTGATTGATTTAGTGATATTTAGACCTCCTTGTTCCTGAGAACAATCACCGTCCATGAGACTTTAAATAGTCAAAATCAGTCGGATGAATCCTGGGCTTGAGCATTGCTTATGTGTCTCAAAGGTCCTAACCATGCAGGGTAAGTTGGGTGGGTAGTTCTTTTAATGCTCAGTAACATGGTTGGCCTTTGTTGTTTTTATTTAGTGGATCATGATGTCTTGATTGTTCTATTATTAATGATGATGATGCATTGATTGAGTAGTTGTTTATGTGTTGATTTTGTTCCGCTATTAATTGTGATGATACACCGCTTATGTGTAGTTTTAGTTATCATGATGAATCAATTGCAATGTTGTTTTTAATTAGTAACAAATTTAATATCCTAACAATTAAAAAGTAAAAAGAAGGTATAAAAAAAATTAAAAAACAAATAAATTAATATTTACCTTTTATACATCGCTTTTTGTTGTCGTAACGGAGGGGTCATTACAGTATACCTAAAAACCTTGAGGTTTCTCTGCATACACTTATTCTTCAATTACTCTGCTGACAAGAACAATCTTTACATTCATTTGATGTAAAATCCAACCCATGGATACTACAGGAGATATAACAACTCAGGTAAAGGTATATCTGGTTACTAAAACAAGTTTTCATCAAATTATTCTCCCTCCTACTGGGAGAACCATCTATCCCAGAGTCTCACCTTTTATCTATCAATGCTTAATTTATTACATGCATGGTTCTTCATCACAACTTCCTTCCATTCCTTCTTCTTGACTGCTTCTAGTGGGTTCAAACCAGTTCAATTGGTAGTTCTGACATTTCTTTGTTTCTTAGAATCTTCATGTTCTTCCTCATATTTATCTTCAATGTTGGAGTCCATAGAACCTTCTATAGATTACATGCCCTTCTTTCCTAAAGTCTCCAACCTTCCACCATAGAAAAATAAATGTAGATGGAAAACCAAAGATATTCAAGGCTTCTTTTCGAAGAAGACTTCTTCTAGAGTCAAACTCAATGCGTGTTTCTTATTATGGATGCTACTTCAAATGAAGAACATGGATGGATACTTCATTGTATTTATATAGTCTTATTCAATGGATCATACAGTTGGGAATTATATCCCTCCTAATCCCAAATTCATTCTTGAATGAGAAATATGTATGCTCTTTTATTGGAATTTTGTGATCATCTCCTTCCATTTGAGAGAGTCCATGCTTCTGTCTATTGCATCTCTCTTTGATTTCAACAAAGTGTCACAAGCATGTTTTGGTTTCCTTTTGATTTCTGACTTCATTCAAGTCTGTCTCTTCTGAGTCTCTTTAAGTTTGTGATGCAGGAGCATCCGTAGCATCTACACATCGTCAAGCGAGCCAGCGCGTGGAGGAATGAAAATACAGCTGGACAGTGCCAGCACATGCAAATTTTGAATCACTTGGGAAAGATCGTTGCGCCGCCGTTTGAAGGAAGAACATTCAAAGCAAGCGCCTTTGTATTATGATGTAGATAGAAAGGCATTTAAGGTTTTTAATGCTGGTAGATAGGAAATTACTGTAGATTAGACAGTTTTAGCTTTAGAGAGGGAAAACGGAGTATAGACACCCTCTCGTGTATCATTGTAACATGATTTTAGATTCAGCATTCTTTCAAGTAGAGAGAGTAGAGCAGAGAGCTTGGGAAGAAACTCCATGTACAGTTATTGGATTAATAGGAAGAGCCCTGATTCAATTTCCATGGATGCGTTTGAGCTCTATGTGTTGCTGATATTGTGTTTGTGTATGTTTGCTTCATTTTATGCTTACTTGTTATATGCTGCATATGTGATTGCTTATCAGGTTAGGAACCTGAGAGAATGAGTTTCAATTGTTTCTCTATTTAGGCCGGGAGATTCCTGCATCGAGTGTAGTGGAGGACCTCCGCATGGAGTGCGTCGAGGCGGTTAAGTAGTTGGACCTTTGTTTCTC
>JASDQU010259968.1:0-15706 GCA_032191745.1 Picea mariana
AAGTTTGAGATACTTGGTGTCTCATCTTCTATAAAAGCATATGCTCAGAATCCAATTCAAGAGCTCATCATCAAGACTTTGGATAAAAGTATTGCCCCTCTTTTCTTGAACTAAATTCTCAATTCTTTCTACTTTGTACTTAACCGAGGAAAAAAACCTCATATGGTATCTATATACTACACCAACAACATCCAATTTAGCTATGGTTTTCTTCTGTCAAGGAAACTTCTCCTTTGGATTCCTATAGACCCGTGGCCATCCTTGCAATTTACATTGTTCTTGCTTTCACCCTCAACTTTCTTCCCTTCCTCCTTACCTTCCATTTCTATGAACCAATTGTTCCAAAATCAATAACTAGATAAAAATTGCAAGTGAACTAGAGTGAGTTCTCCCCCAAATCAACTATCACTAAGTAGATTATCGCAACCAACAACTGAAAGGGAGCTAGTATAATCTCTTCCCCAAACCATCAACTAGATAAGAAGCAGCTGATATACCTCCCCAGAATCTTGTCCAAACTTAACTTCTCTGAGGATATCTAATTCACTTCCCCTTTACCCCATAATTTCTAACTTTAAACTCGAAAATTTTAAATTCTAACAACTTTAAACTCGAAATTTTCTCTAACTTACAAGGCTCTTTCAAACATTATTAACGTTTATATATTATAACTTTGACATTTTACATATATTTATATTTTTTATACTTTTTTCCAGCAGAATTTTTTTTCTCAATTATATTAAGTAATATAATATGATCTCATAATTGAATACATCAACTAATAGGAGCTGGCCAAGGGTGTCTTTCTCCAACAATTGGATAATCAAATTCGATGGGGGAAGAGTTGTGATACAAGCAATGAAGAAAAGTAGAACAACATGTTGGAAATGAAGTGAGGGTGATGAAATAAATGAGAGTGTCAAGGGGGCTGTAACATGAAAACAAATAGAAAAGAGAATGTTGAAGCTGCTTGCAAGGACTGATAGAACTAGTCTTAAAATATTTTGATCACATGTGAGGGGCCCTCATGGCCATCCAGCCAAATATTGTAAGTAATCAAGGCAACAAATTTTTGAAGACTTGACTTAGAGAGAAGGTTTGCATCTCTATTGAATTCTCGTGAAGCATGAGTAAAGATGGGTTTCTTAAATTGGCGTTGAATAATTCTGATGCGGTCCATCCAGGCCAAGAGAGTGATCGATTGGAGCTTGCCACTTTGATTCATCCAATCTATGATAACAATGGAATCGCTAATGAGATGGAGGTGATCAATATTTAGTCTTATGGCCAAGTGAAGAGTGGCCCAGGCACCCAATAGTTCATCCCTTGTGTTGGTGCCCGGGCCACAGTTGAAAGTCCATCTGTAAATTGAGGTTGATTTTATTTTGATCAAACCACCCGCTCCACTCAAAGTTCCACAACATTGGGTTGCACCATCAAACCACCCCGTAGGGTAATCCTCTCCTATGTGTGGTTTTATTAAAAAAAAATTCCCCTTGAATGGATGAATTTCTCTCCACAAATGAAGTAGGTCAAGTGTTTTAAAAACCACTGAGTTGACCAAAGGAGAAGTGTCTTAAAAAATCATGTTGTTTCTAGCCAGCCAGATGAACCAATTGACCAAAGGAGGTAAACATTTATGAGTGGGATCGTTGGAATGCTAGTGGGTGAAGAAAGCTGAAAGAGAGGTCCCATTCCAGGCAGAAGTAGTGTTGAGGTCGATTGCGATATTGTCCCAGACTTGGCGTGTAAAATGACAATGAATGAAGAGATGTTGTACAGATTTTGCTTCCCTGTTGCAAAGATGACAGATGTTTGGGCCCATCCAACTCTTTATGAGTAAGTTATCCCAAGTGGGGATTTTGTTTTCGTTTGCAAGCCAATTGAAGAGTTTGATCTTGAGTGGAATTTTCCAGATCCAAAATTTTTTGTGCCAGCCAAGGATATTGTTATGGATTGTTGAATTTGCAATAGTCGTGTAGATGTTTTTTACTGAGATATGGCTTAAGCTGTCACTGCTTTCCCACAACAACTGATCCATTGCGTTATGAAGTTGTACGCTCACACAGGTTAGCTCCAGGCAGAAGCTATCCCATTCCTCCTCCTGTTCTATAGATAACTCTAGCTCGCGTCCCGATTTCCAACCAATAAAAGGAATCCCCTATTCGTGGAAGTGTGCCACTTGGTAGAGGTAATATATATTTAAATGGTTCAATTGCAGGATTAAAGGGATAGACATGTGTGGAGCTGAACGAAGGCCAAGATTGCGGTCCTTACCCATATCGATAGAGTGGTTGGAGCTAGGCTTCCAACAACTCCATGTTTTAATCCAAAGTGTCGATTTTGAGAGGTTTCTCCATGTCTAAGAGGCAATCCTGGAATGTGTGTGGGACGAGCAGAGCCATGCGACCACAAAGGTATATGGTATATACTTATATTTGATTATCATGTTGTAGATGCCTTTGGTGGTGAGAACATGCCAGAGAGAGTTGGCGGCCAGAGCAATATTGAATGTAAAAATATTCCTAATCCCCCATTTGCCCTGTAATTTCGGTTTTTCCAGAGATTCCCATTTTCAATGGTGCATCTTGTAAGGATCCTTATGGAATGTCCATAGAAAGTTATAGGTAATTTTTTGGAGCTTATCCAGGACCAGCGAGGGGATGGTTGACAGTGCCATCCAATAGACCGATTGTCCTTCAAGGCTGGATTTAATAAGAGTGTAGCAGCCTCCAATGGAGAGCCATTTGTTACACCAGTGTCCCAATTTTTTCTCCACCTTGGAGACAAGCTAGTCCCACTCATAAGTCTTATAATGATCAGCTTTGATAAAGTATCCCAGGTACTGGAAACCTTGTGAAATATGGATAAAAGAATGCGAGAAGATTCCCTTAAGGAGAACCAGGTCTTGGTCATGTATATATTTACATGGTGAAAACTCGATTAAATTAAACCATTAAACCATTAACTTCTCTCAAATTACATTGAAATTGATTAAATGATAAAGAAAAATAATAAATGATAAATAAAATAATAATTATTAACAAAAAAAATTCTTTATATTTACTATTTCCAACATCAAAATAAAATAAAATAATAGATACACTAACACAAAAATATGCCTTCAATTGAATTTCTTTTATGAGTGCCAAACATTATGCACATGTATGCTACACATGCATTGGGGAAGAGGTTAAAAAGGTGGATTCATGTTTACTCGACCTTTTAAAAAAACACAAAAAGATGTATTAAGGAGATGTAAGGGAGACACAATGACAACACCACATAGAAAAGTATACAAGTTTATTATTATCCATTGTTTATGATTGTTTATTTATATACTTTTGCCAATTATTAGTCCCTATTGTAGGCGTAGAGGGACTATAGCAATCGATAAATCGTTGACTGCATATTACTTTGTCCTTTGACCCGAAATATTTGCACAATACCTATTGTTGGAGCTATGGAAATAAAAGCATATGTTTTTATATAATAAAAAGTAACATATATGTATTGATCTAATTGGATAAGAGATTGGAGGTCTTATTGCCGGCTTCACTATTCCCAGTGTACTATATGGCAACATATCCAAAGTTTTTCTCGTAGTCAATATGTTTTAATCATATATTTTTCTTGTATCTTGCTTCAAGGTTGATTAATGCTAGAATTAGTTCGAATGTTTGTATTAGCATTTTCTGCTACTCGAATATATCCACAAGTTTTGATATCCAAGCTTTGTAGTGATTGAGAATTCCAAAGTTTATAGCATCTTTGGTGGATGTATATTTATTGAAATGTATTGACACTTATTCTGAGATGCGTCAATAGGACTGACTGTGTAAATGTTCACATGATGCGACGTTCTGCAACACCCCTGACAACTTAAATGTTTTCATTCCGCAAGGTTCTTAGACAGCCTGAGAGTCTTAAATGTTTATGTAAATACGGTTCTCGGAGTACATTTTTCCTTGAAATTTTCTATACAGATATAGTGAATTTGCACTTGATTGTCTATCGCCAATTCAATAGCCATTGTATGTTTCATCCTTGTTTTTCCATTGAAGCTACACACATTGTTTACTGGTTCAATGACTGCTTATTCTTCATTGGTTTGTCGTTTGCTACCATTGTATGCTTCATCCTCATAATCATTGAGGCTACATACATTGTTTACTGGTTCGATGAGTGGTTCTTGTTCGTTGGTTTCTCGGTTGCTACTTGTTATTGTTTTGTTGGTGATTCGAGCTGTGCTTCTGCATTTCATCATTTCGGAGTAAGTTTCGATGCAATGATTTCATTTTGTATTCCTTTTTTACTGTTTATTTTGCATCTTGCAAGTAAGAATGTTTGCTTATTTGTAGTCGCATGTTCATTGTGTGTTTCTGGTTCCTTTTCTATTTGGGTTGCAGTTTCGTAATCATTGGAGATACATATGTTGTTCACTGCCTTGGTGGTTCTTGTTGGTTCGTTGGTTCATGGGTTGTTGGTTTTGTTTGTTTGGCTGGGGTTTGCGCTTTGGGGTGTTGGGGGTGCAGTTTGGCCTCTTCGTTCTTTCTCGCTGGTTTGGTCCTTGTTGGTTTCTTTTCTTTGATTCGACCTTGCAGGGTTGGGGTGCAGTAGTAGTGGTTGGAGCTTTCTTTTTCTTTTTTTTGAGGGATTGTTATTTTTTTCTTTGGGGTGCTTTACGGTGTTCATCCCCTACACCCATCAATGGATATGCAGTTGTTTTATTTTCCATGTCTATCGGAGTCAAGATCTGTTATTCTGTGAGATTTTCCTGGTGTTGTAGTCCTGCCATGAAATAAAATAGTTTCATGCAAAATTGTTCGAGGATTACATGTGAAGTTACAATACCCGTTGTTTTTTTGTTGGAATAAAGCATATGTATGTAGGGTACATTTATAAACCATGTATGGTCAGATGTGTGGATATGACATGACATGTCCTTTCTCATCTACATAGACTGATGTGCGTAGGATGCAATTTTTGTTGTTCTTGACATATGATATGTGCAACAAAGATTCTGCAAGATTATATTTTCATGTCTGGAAGCATGTGTGGGTAATTAGCCATGGAAAACTGAGAACTTGTATCGTGTGCACAATAGTATGTGTAGAAGATAAAGAACATGGCTAGAGGGCATATGTGGATAAATTACCAGGGAAAAGCAGAAATCGTTTAGCTACGGCCATGCAATTGCGTGATATTTTGTGCCTTGTAATATATTTTGGCCAGGGAAAAAAACTGTACACATTTACATCCATGGATAGAGAAGCGCAAAGGTTCATGTTTCTTCCTTTGTAGACTGTTTGTTGAGTCAGTTTTGCTCTATGTACATATTTCTTGTTCTCAACTGAATACCAGCTTCCATTGATGTTCATTAAATTTTGTGGGTTCCCAAATTGAAACAACCAAAGTAGTTGGAGAAAAGGAGAGAGTCTCGACTGCATCGGCTGAAGAGGATATAGAAAGGTGCATGCTCATATTGTTGTTTCATATTGCATTGTTTTGTATTTCATTTATGGTCTGGATATGTGTTAAGCTAGTTGTGTGCCTTCCTACATGATAAGTTTTCTCGGTTGCATATGTTTATTCATGCATACTAAGCTAGTGCATGTCCGTTGTGTTTGCGTTGCATTGCTGCATTTAAACAAATAGAATGGTTGGATAGGACGAAGGACTCTTTGGCGGGTAAATAGACCTATTTCTTTTTTTTTTACATGTTTGTTTTCAAACTAACTTGCCTTCCTGTCGATTGCATCTTCCACATTGCTGCTTTGGAAAAAACAGGTTGCTTGGATAGGGAGATGAATTCTTTTGTGTAGTAGCAGAGAGTTCTATGGTACAATATTCTAAAAGGTATACCAAGTGTGCTGGAAAATTAGAGATACAAACCGTGTGCGGACATATAATATAGAATGCATATATTTGCTTAGTCTTGATGTCCATCTGCAAATGCTTGCATCAGAAAAAGTTGGAATAGTGAGACGGCCATGAGTAGTCAGTCATCCCAGACATCGGCGGACTAACAAGGCCAAAGGTAAAGATGCATGCGCTCTGCTCTTACTATGTTTACTAGAAAAAATTTTCGAGCTATATATTCATCTATGGCATGGAGAATATGTTGATGCCATCTGCAGTACATGGTTTGTAGCTCGCAAGAAGTATCAACAAGTACGAGCGAGATGCCGAACCTGCTGCATGTTCTGCAGACTAAGAGGTGTTGTTGTGAAACTCTAGCTCCATAGTTCATCAAAAGTATGTGTGCACTTGTATCACACTACCATTCACTTTAGTTTTCCTGCTCAAAACATGTCTTCAGGTCTAGAGTTATGACATCCAAAGTACTTTCAATAGAGGCCTTGAACAGCCGCCAAACTAGATAGGTGTTTGTCAGGGACATAATGGTTGTCTATACCACCTACTTGGACAAGGAAAACAAAAGTAGATCCATTATGCATGCTGATATGAAAGACAAGGATGCCATGATGATAGTCACACTGACTGTTCCTCCACAACTTTTCCATAAACATGCAGAAAAGATATTGTCGCGTAATGGGATATCCATTACAAATTTTAATATACTGCTGAAAACAGTATATGACCGTGGTGATTGCGATCGAATTATTTCTGTCAATGAAACAAGCATTGTGGAAAAAATTCCTCCTGTTTGTTCAAAATACCACTTCCTCCCAGACTTGACTATTAGGCAGCTTGCACAGAGCACTAATATTTACCCAATGGGAATGATTCAGGATCTTGTGACACTGGCCAGAAAATTTGGGTCACAACACATTCTCCATATAAAGGATGGAGAATTGGACAGCGAGAAGGAAATGGTACCGCTTTTCATATTCAGTTTCTTTGTTTACTTTCACTTCTGCATGTATGTCGAATAAGTTACACAAATATTTCACTGTTCCATGTTGCAGCTACAATTGTTTGATACGTATTCAAATTTGTTTTCGTCAATAGAACAACAATTAAATAGAGGGAAGATTCCACTTATGTTTTTTGATGCAGGCACGCGCTCGCAAGCACACCCGCTCACAGGATCTTCTCTTTGACTCAGCCCGAAGAACTCTAACGTTCCTCCTATTTCCCTATTGGGAAATCTGCACCCATAGAACTTTTCGCTCGATCCCCTCTCTGCACTCGGAGGATCGGATTTCGCGACTTCGCGAGGTCAGTGGTCAAGCATTGTACCCTCGAGTCCAGGAGACCTGATATAAGTCAACACTGACCCTTTCCTTCTTTTATCGGAACTCTCTCTATCGCGATTTCGACACTCGTGATGTCGAGCAACTTGGTTCTCCGACTCCCAACTCCCGATATGCTGAAACTCTGATGCACGCGTGAGTTGACTTATTCAACATCTTCCCCCCATCGGCATTTTAGACTTCACAGTATCACGAATCCTGATGCAATGTTTTCAGCACTTCTCGTTGTGAAACTTCGATAACTCATGCCACCTGTCCACCACTCTGACTCCTGTGGCCCCACACTCTTCTCGTACCCATCAGGATATCATGTATTGCAATATCGTGATTTTTGTTGCTATGTTCACGGAGTTCAACCCACAAAACCCCCGATACACGATTTTACGTGTAAATCCGACGACCCCTATGGCTCGGATCAACGGTCCTACTCCTCCTGAGCTTTGAAGTTTTCAATTCCTTCGCTGTATCTCCCCTACACCTCCACAATATCTAACGGCTCATGGAGATTCGTGGATTCTCCTCGGAGAATACCGACCGTCCATCCTTCCTTGGTGATTCTTGCAAATAACCAAGCATTCCTTCGTGGAACTCGTCCACCTACTCGCAAACTTGCAATGCCTGTTTAAACACTTCACGACACAAACTCCTTGTGCTCCTCTTGGTGATTACTCGAAGGTCCTATACCTTCTGAGCTTTTCCCAACTCTGAATCTTTCAGAGAACCTTGCACGCACTCCTTGCGGCAACCTTCAAACACTTTCAAGTGCTTGAATACTTTGACTCTGCGCACACCTGCAGCAGCAGTCTCTCGACGCTTCACTCAGGTTCGCAACCCTGAGACTTTTACCCGGCCTGCATGACTCCTATGCCCAACTGCACTTTTGGGTAAATGAGAACAAAAGCTAAACTACTTGAGTCTCCCCTGTCAATGCACTCCTTGTGGACACTTCAACTGCACTCCTTGCTCAGACAGAGAAACAATTAAAACTCATTCCTTCTCCCCTTCAGACTTCAACTCAAACATGAAATCATATACACAGCATATAAAGCAAATGTATAACAGGAAGCAAACATTCATGAGCATATCATTCAACATCAATACACAGAGAACAAACACAAAACCATGAATTTGAATTAATCTCTTCTATTAATTCAAGTATCTGTACATGGGTGTTTTTACACAGCTCTCTGCATGCTCTCTTCTCAGTGCTCTGAATAATGTTACAATGCACAATGAGGGTGTCTATATCCCGTTTCCCTCTTGCGCTTTCAAGCAGTCTAATCTAGAATTAAATTCTTTCTACCTACATTAACTATCTTAAATGTCGTCTACCTACTAAGGACGAGAGCAATCCGCTCAAGGTCCATTTACAATATACAAGTGCGCTTCATTAAATTGCTACATTTATGTTCGTGCAACAGTTTCCAAGGCATTTTCAAAATTTTTGCTGGCGCTCGTCCAGCTGTCTTCCGCTTTCACGCTGGCTCTCTTGATGTGGGAGATGCTCCTGCATCATACTCCCTTGCTTGAAAAACTTTCATGGGCTCCTGTCCATGAGCTCACGCACGGTTTTTCCATGCCTCTGAATCTCCGCTTCAATCTCCCAGCTGGCATCTTCAACTGGATGGTTCTTCCATCTAACCAGATACTCGAAGTATTGCTTCTGTTTGGTTCTCTTGCTTACTCTCTTATCCAGTATGCACTCCATCTGTGGCTTATCTGCAACTGGCATCTGTTTTTTCCACTAGATCTTTGCCTGCTCCCCTCTAGTCTCTATTTCCTCAACTTTATATGGGTACAAATCAAAGATATTGAATATCGAAGAAATTTCGATCCCATCGGGTAATTCAATCTCATATGCATTCGCCCCAAATTTTCTCAAGACCCTACATGGTTCGATTTTCTTCATTTTCAACTTATTATATGTTCCTCTCGGGAACCTTTCCTTCCTCAAATGTGCCAAAACCAGATCACCAACCTCAAATTGAATTTTTCTTCTATATTGATCGGCTCTGCGCTTGTAATCCTGACTTGAATTCTGCAACCGCTCATTCACCCGGCTGTGAAGTTCCTTCATCGCTTCTGCAAACTCTTCTGCACTAGCGCTCCTAGTCACAGTCTGTTCTGAATCCCTCAGTTCAGAAATTCCTCTCGGCTGCACACCATAAACAACCTGGAATGGACTATGCCCTGTGCTCCTATTAACTGAGTCATTATATGCAAAATCTTCCTGTGGTAATATGTTGTCCCACTGGCTATGGTGTTCTGTCACCAAGCTTCTCAGCAAGTCTCCCAGACTTTTGTTGACCACCTTTGTCTGTCCATCCGTCTAAGGATGATAAGCCGAACTAATTGCCAAGTTAGTTCCCATCTTCTTCCATAAGGTCCTCCAAAAATGCCCTATGAATTCCGTATCTCAATCCGAAACTATACTTCTCGGCAACCCATGAAGTCGAATGACCTCTTTGAAAAACAGGTTCACAATGTGTGTCGCGTCACTAGTTTTCTGACATGGAATGAAGTGTGCCATTTTGGAAAATCTATCCACTACCACAAAGATTGAATCAACACCTCTTTGTGTTCTAGGCAACCCCAATACAAAATCCATGCTAACTGCATCCCACGGCCTCTCTGGTATGGGCAATGGTTGAAAAAACCCTACATTCTGCTTTCTTCCCTTCGAATGCTGGCAAATTCTGCATCTATCCATGAATCTCTTGACGTCTTCTCGCATTCCCGGCCAAAAATATGATTCGTTCAACTTCGCAAACGTCTTGTCATGACCAAAGTGCCCTACCAATCCTCCACTATGTTTCTCCTTCAGCAAGTTCTCCCTCATGGAGCATTTCAGAATACACAGTTGATTGCCCTTAAACAACAATCCCTCCTGGATCATGTACTCGGCCCACTGGCTTCTATCTCTGAGAAATGGATTCTCAATTGCTTCATACGCCTCTCCAAAATCCTGATCATCTGCGTACATGTCCCTGAGATCATCAAAACCCAACGTTTTGAATCTAAACTCCTGCAACAGCAGACACTTCCTGCTCAAAGCATCAGCCACTTTGTTAGCAGTACCAGAAATATGTTTTTTCACAAAAGTGAAATTCTGCATATACTCAACCCACTTGACATGTTTCTGATTCAACTTTTCCTGTCGAGTCACAAACTGCAATGCATGATTATCACTGTACAATACAAACTCTTTCGGGATCAAGTAATGCCTCCATTTCCTCAATGCCTATATGATAGCATAAAACTCCTTATCATAAGTGGAGTACTTCAATTTTGCTTCATTCAACTTCTTGCTGAAATATGCTATTGGTCTGTCTTCCTAACTTAAGACTGCCCCAATTGCAAACCCACTTGCATCGCATTTCACCTAAAATGTCTTTTGGAAATCCGACAACACCAAAACTAGTTGTTCCATGATCTTCCTCTTCAACAGGTTGAAACTCTTCTCAGCCTCTTCTATCCAGTGAAAATACTTGTGCCTTTTCTTAACTGTATCCATCATCACTGTACTAATTCCATTGAAATTCCTGATGAACTTTCGGTAGAAACTAGCCAATCCGTGAAAACTTCTCACCTCGAAAATATTCTTCGGTGATGGCCAGTTCTTGATCACTTCCACCTTATCTAGATCCATCCTCAACTCATTTGTAGAAATAACAAATCCCAAGTAAATGAGCTCTGTCTTCATGAATGAGGACTTCTTCATATTTATCAACAACTTCTCCTGTTGTAGTTTCTGCATCATTGTAGCCAAATGCTTCAGATGCTCTGCCACTATTTTACTATAGATCAGTATGTCATCCAAATACACAATGACAAATTTCCCAATGAACTCCCTCAAGACTTCGTTCATCAACCTCATGAAGGTACTTGGCGCATTTGTTAAGCCAAATGGAATAACAAGATAGTCATACAACCCTTCGTTTGTTTTGAATGTTGTCTTCCATTCATCACCTTCTCTCATGCGGATCTGATGATAACTGCTTTTCAAATCAATCTTTGAAAAATACTTTGCTCCACTTACGCAATCCATCAGATCATCCATCCTTGGCAATGGAAACCTGTACCTGATGGTTATCTTATTAATCACCTTTGAATCAGTACACATCCTCCAGCCTCCATCTTTCTTCGGACTGAGTACTATTGGAATAACACACGGACTCAATCTTTCTCTAACCAAACCTTTGTCCATCAAATCCTGGACTTGCCTTTTAACCTCTTCATTTTCTTGCGGTGTCAACCTGTAAGCGGATTTGTTCAGAAAACTAGCTCCTGGTATGAGATCAATATGATGACTCACACTCTTGATCGGTGGTAATGAACGAGGTAGTTCATCCACTATGATGTCAGCAAACTCTTCTAGCAGTTCCTGAACTTCTTCTGGTAAATCATCCACCCTTGTGCTAGTCAGAACAATCTTTGATTTTTTGACCACAATAAACTATGGATCCTCCTTCTTCTTCACCTCTGTAAGAAGTTCCTTCCCACTCATGAGAAGTACTGTGTTGCTTACTTCCGGCTTCACCTCCTTATCTTTGATTGGAAGCAACATGTGTATCCTCCCATTCTTCTCCAGGGTGTATGTGTTCATTCTCCCATCATGAATCACATTCCTGTCATATTTCCATGGTCTACCCAACAATAGNATAGATGACAAACATCCATAGGAATGACATCACATAAGATCTTATCATTATATCCTCCTATCTTGAATTCAACCAAGCATTGTTTAGTGACAGTTACCTGGTGTTCTTTCTGTAGCCACGAAACTCTGTATGGGCTTGGATGATCAGTCGTCTCCATCTCCAGCTTCTCTACCATCTCTGTAGATACAAGATTATCTGTGCTACCACTGTCTACAATGACCTTGCATACCCTGTCCTTGGTCTTGAAAGCAGTCCTGAAAAGTCTGGTCCTTTGGACTGAACTCTCCACCTTCTTCTCGGGTGTCAAAAGGAATTTTCGCATCATCAGCGATCTTCCGCCTTCAGTGTCTTCTGCCTCAACATCCCGCCTCTGTGCTTCGGCAATGTGAGCTTCCCCAATATCCTTCTTTTTGTCTGGACACTCAGAAGACTTGTGCCCATTCTTTCCACATGTGAAGCATGTGATTACTCCACCTCTTCCTCTTCCTCTGCCTCTAGTACGAGGAAAAGTATTGTTGTCAGCATAATCTCCTCTCTGCTCATTATGCTGTCCTCTCTGTTCAACATATGGCCCTCGCTGTGAGGTTCCACCTCTCTCAATTCGTTTGCATTTAGGCTCAGACCCAAACTTCCAATTCTCCTTGGGTTTCTAATATTTATCTTGGGCAACTGACTTGCCTCTGGGCTGACTTCTGCCTTGGCCCCTTTGACTCTGCTTTAGGCTCAGCTTCTCTTCTGCTTTCAAAGCCATATGATAACCATCTTCCATCATTTGGATGGTTACCATGCTCATATCGTCCTGGATATCATACCTCAGGCCATTCATGTACCTGGCTACCTTTTCATCGTTGCTTTCCCGATGCCCTGCCCTGATGTTCAGTTTATAGAATTCCTTAGTGTATTCTTTCACTGTGATCAGCTTCTGTCTCAGGTTCTGCATTCTCTTGAATAGAGTAATTTGATAATCCCTAGGGATGAATTTTTCCTTCATCTTCGCGATCATTCGATCCTAGCTCTTGATCTTCTGCTTGCCCTTGCAGCGTCTGTCATCTTCTAGTTCATCCCACCACAATGCTGCATGTCCTTTCAAGCATGTGACAGCATGCTTGACTTTCTTGTCTTCCTCGACATCTTCATAGTCAAAGTATGTGTCTAGAGCTCTAATCTAATCTAGAAGCTCCTCTGCATCCAGATTCCCTTCGTAAACTGGAATGACCATCTTCACTCTTGCACCCATCCTTGCAATAGCTCTGATCAAACGCTCGTTTGATTCATCTTTGGCTGCAACTTCCTCTTCATGTTCAACCTCAATCTCACTTTCAGAATCACTCAGATCCCCTACACTAGCTGTGCGTCTTTGCGCTGTCTCCATGTCGTCGAGTCTAGCTCGGAGATCACGCATTTGTCTCTCCATGACTGGGTCTGTCATCTGCCTGCCTCTTCTTCTCGCCATTTCCCTATCCTCTGGATCAGGTGACTGCACGTCGCTTCTCCTGGGCGACATGGTGAATTCTCTTCCCTGCTACAGAAAGTAAAGAATCTTTTTGAGCTCTAATACCAAACTGATGCAGGCACGCGCTCACAAGAATGCCAACTCACAGGATCTTCTCTTTGACTCGGCCCGAAGAACTCTAACGTTCCTCCTATTTCCCTGTCGGGAAATCTGCACCCACAGAACTTTTCGCGTGATCCCCTCTCTGCACTCAGAGGATCGGACTTCACGACTTCACGAGGTCAGTGGTCAAGCATTGTACCCTCGAGTCCTCGATACCCGATATAATTCAACGCTGACCCTTTCCTTCTTCTACTGGAACTCTCTCTATCGCGATTTTGGCACTCGCGATGTCGAGCAACTTGGTTCTCTGACTCCCAACTCCAGATATGATGAAACTCCGACGCACACACGAGTTGGCTTATTCAACATCTTCCCTCCATCGAAATTTCGGACTTCGTGGTATCACAAATCCCGATGCAATGTTTTCGGCACTTCTCGCTGTGAAACTTCGATAACTCATGCCACCTGTCCACCACTCTGACTCCTGTGGCCCGACACTCTTCTCGTACCCATAGGGATATCGCGTATCACAATATTGTGATTCCTGTTGCTATGTTCACAGATTTCAACCCATGAAACCCCCGATACACGATTTCACATGTAAATCTGACGGCCCCTGTGGCTCAGATCAACGGTCCTACTCCTCCTGAGCTTTTAAGTTTTCAATTCCTTCGTTGTATCTCCCCTGCACCTCCACAAGATCTAACGACTCACGGAGATTCACGGATTCTCCTCGGAGAATATCGACCGTCCGTCCTTCCTTGGTGATTCCTGCGAATAACCAAGAATTCCTTCGTGGAACTCGTCCACCTGCTCGCAAACTTGCAATGCCTGTTTAAACACTTCATGACATAAACTCCTTGTGCTCCTCTTGGTGATTACTCGAAGGTCCTATACCTCCGGAGCTTTTCCCAACTCTGAATATTTCAAAGAACCTTGCACACACTCCTTGCGGCAACCTTCAAATACTTTCAAGTGCTTGAATACTTCGACTCTGTGCACACCTGTAGCAGCAGTCTCTCGATGCTTCACTCAGGTTCGCAACCATGAGACTTTTACCCATCCTGCGCACTCCTTGCATGGCTCCTGTGCCCAACTGCACTTTTGGGTGAATGAGAACAAAAGTTAAACTACCTGAGTCTCCCCTGTCAACGCACTCCTTGCTCAGATATAGAAACAATTAAAACTCATTCCTTCTCCCCTTCAGACTTCAACTCAAACATGAAATCATATACACAACATATAAAGCAAATGTATAATAGGAAGAAAACATTCATGAGCATATCTTTCAACATCAATACACAGAGAACAAACACAAAACCATGAATTTGAATTAATCTCTTCTATTAATTCAAGTATCTGTACATGGGCGTTTTTACACAGCTCTTTGCATGCTCTCTTCTCAATGCTCTGAATAATGTTACAATGCACAATGAGGGTGTCTATATCCCGTTTCCCTCTTGTGATTTCAAGCAGTCTAATCTAGAATTAAATTCTTTCTACCTGCATTAACTATCTTAAATGTCGTCTACCTACTAAGGACGAGAGCAATCTGCTCAAGGTCCATTTACAATATACAAGTGCACTTCATTAAATTGCTACATTTATGTTCGCGCAACAATTTCCAAGGCGTTTTCAAAATTTGTGTTGGTTCTCGTCCAGCTGTCTTCCGCTTCCGCGCTGGCTTGCTTGATGTGGGAGATGCTCCTGCATCATTGTTCAAAAATATAACAAAAAATAAGGATGCTAGAGAAACGATCTTCAGACAACCCAATCAACATTTGTAACAGAGTTGCGAGAAGATACAGTAAAGGATCTGGAGAACCTATCTATCTCTACAATTATTGTGCGTATACATTTAAAAAATCATCCTCGCTTTGCTTATAGAAATAGCTTTCAACAAATTTCTGCAGCTGTTAAATTTATTTTTTTTGTTTTAAAGGGGAGGGTGGAATGCATTTGTGTATTATATTGTTCAATGTACTAATTCCTTTTCTCGCATTCCCAGGTTGAAGATCTTTTAGTTGCAACCAATGTGTACTCGACCCCTTTGAGCCTGTTTGTGAAAAATTCCATTCCGCTACCTCTGCCTCCACTTTGATAACTAATGATATGATTGATTGTCTACGATGCAGACATTGTTGTTGGATCATGTTGTCATTGATGCCAATGGTTTGATTATTTGGGAGATTGTTGGATCATATGTCATTGATTTGGTTTGATTGATGTCATTGATTGATGTCAAGTAATTGATTGATATGATTCCCTTG
>JASDQU010259969.1:15806-28644 GCA_032191745.1 Picea mariana
AAACCTAACCCTAGGAGATGAAGCGCCAAAAGTCATGTGGGCCCCGTTTGGGTAAGTTAGTACATCAACTTCCCGGGGTTATAACTTTTGCATACGATCTCCGTTTTAGGCGTGTGATAGCTCGTTGGAAAGGTATCGTCGAGGAGATTCATTTTTGGGGCTCAATTATGTCTTTGTCTATAATTGAGAACCTATATCTAAAAAAACTTTCATTTAGGCCCTCAAAATGGCCCCGAAAGTTAAAACCTGCTAAAAATAGTAAATTGCCAAAATTGCCAGAAAACTGTTTTGATCCAGTCGAAAAAGGTGGGTGACCACCGATATCCACCTGGATCATCCGTTCCCTCAACAAACTTACCATCAAAGACAAATTTCCCATTCCTATCATTGATGACCTCTTGGATGAATTGAGTGGTGCCCAATTCTTCACTAAACTGGATCTTCGTTCAGGTTACCACCAGATACGTATGAAAGAGGAAGACATTCCCAAGATTGCCTTTAGAACTATCGAGGGCCACTATTAGTTTTTGGTCATGCCCTTTGGCTTGTGTAATTCCCCCTCCACCTTCCAAAGCTTCATGAATCATGTCTTCCGTCCTCTTCTCCGCCATTTTGTCTTAGTTTTATTTGATGATATCCTCATCTATAGAAAAACTTGAACATACCATCTTGCTCATGTGGATCGAGTTCTCCATCTACTCTCTCAACACCAACTTTTCCTGAAACAGTCTAAATGTGCTTTTGGCGCCTCAGAAATAGAATACTTGGGTCATATGGTTGGCCATGATGGCATCGGGGTGGATCCTAAAAAGATTGAAGCTATGCAAGACTGGCCTCACCCAAAGACTCTTAAGAGCTTGCGTGGATTTCTGGGCTTAACAGGGTATTATCGCAATTTTGTTAAGAATTATTGGAAGATTGCAACACCTCTCACTCCTCTCCTAAAAAATAACTCTTTCACTTGGACTCTAGCCACTGCTCAAGATTTTCAAACCTTGAAGATGTCCATGTGCACCACTCCAGTCCTCGCCCTTCCCGATTTCACAAAGACCTTTGTGTTGGAATGTGATGCCTCAAAGAAAGGAATTGGTGCTTTCCTTATGCAAGAGGGTTGACCTTTGGTCTTTACCAGCAAGCAACTATCTGAAAGAAATCTGNATTTTCTGGAACAACGCATTTCTTCCCCAGAAAAACAAAAATGGGTGACTAAGCTCTTTGGATATGATTATGAGATCATTTACAAGAAAGGCAAAGACAATGTGGTTGCGGATGCACTTTCCCACAAATATGAAGATGAAGGATACCTTTTTTCTCTTTCATTCATTGTCCCAGATTGGCTCCAAGCCATTCGCCAGGAATGACTACAAGATCCCAAAAGATCGCAGCTGATCCAATAATTGTAGTCCAATGCTCCAGCTTCCCCAGGGTACTCTTGGCTCCATGATGAAATTTGATACAAAGGCCATTTGTATTTAAGTAAACAATCAAAGCTTAAATCCACAATACTTTCTGAGCTTCATGCTACACCCACAACAGGGCACTCTGGGTTCACCAAAACCTATGATAGGGTCAAACGCTCCTTTTTCTGGGATGGTATGAAACAAGACATTCGTAATTTTGTCGCTAAATGTGATGTATGTCAATGCAACAAGGGAGAAACAGTCAAATATCTGGGCACACTACAACCACTCCCGATTCCACCTGCTATTTGGAAGGATATCTCTATGGATTTTATTACCGGCTTACCCAAATCGGGAAATAAATCAGTCATCATGGTGGTTGTTGATCTCCTTTCCAAGTATGCTCATTTCTACGCCCTTCAACACCTGCTTACAACATCCACAGTGGCTCAAATGTTCATGGATCAGGTATTCAAGCTTCATGGCATGCCACACTCTATTGTTTGTGATCACGACCCAACTTTCACAAGCAATTTTTGGCAAGAACTGTTCAAGATACAAGGCATTGAATTGCATTTTAGCACAACTTACATCCCTAGACTGATGGCCAAATGGAAGTTGTCAACAAGTGCTTGGAAACATATTTGAGGTGTTTTGCCTCGAAAAAGCAAAATCAGTGGGCTCAATGGTTACCCCTAGCTGAATGGTGGTACAACACTTCATAGCATACAACTACACACATGACTCCTTTTGAAGCAGAATATGGATAGAAGCCACGTTCAATTCTCTCATACTTACCAGGTGCCTCGAAGGTCCAGGTGGTTGACCTAACACTTACAGCTCGAGAGGCTATTCTCCGTACACTCAAAGAGAATTTGGTCATGGCACAGAATCACATGAAGCAATAAGCAGATCAAGGCTGCTCTGAACGTCAATTTGCAGAAGGGGATCAAGTGTTTCTTCGACTGCAACCTTACAAGAAAACTTCCCTCCAAGCCGAGCATTGTTAGAAGCTAACGCCCAAATTTTATGGTCCTTATACCATTCTCAAGCGTGTGGGACAAGTAGCCTATCAAATAGATTTTCCCATCCATTCAAAGCTACATCCTGTTTTTCATGTTTCATGCTTAAAGAAGGTGATTGAAGCTAAGTGCCAAATTCAAACCAACCTTCCAGAGTTAGCTGAAGAAGGATCCATTTGGCTATAGCCAGAAGCAGTTTTGGACCAGCGTGAGCATCGCCTATGTCAGAGAACCATCAAAGAAGTGCTAGTCTAGTGGAAAGATACAACTCCAGTAGATGCCACTTGGGTACTAGCTACCATTCTGCAACAATTTCCTCATCTCAAGCCTTGAGGACAAGGCTGTTTTTAAGGGGGCGGACATGTTAGGGTCCTAACCCACACATAGGTAGAACAATATATTCAGATGTAATAAAGGTCAATATTAATAAGGCCTTTCAATAAAATAAAATAAGGCAGATGTAAGAAGACCTAATAGAAGCTTCCGCTTCTAGAAGGATCTTCCTCTAGATGCTTCTTTTTAGTATAAATAGCAGTCGAGGGTATGAGAACCCTAGCTTGGATATTATTGTAATAGAGATTTTCTCAATTGGAGGTTGCCCCCTCAAAGAGGCCATTGAACATTGCTTTCAGATTCAAAGTGTTATTTCTGTTATTATTCTCTTATCATTTCAGTGCTATTGTGGTGAATGTTCTAGTTATATTGCTGTTATTCTGCCATTTCTAGCATTTTATTTCTATTTTGCATACATTTTATATCTGGTATATTAAAAAATGTATCATATCTCCCTTGGTCTGCAGCCCAATCTAGGAGAAGGTCTGCTCGATGCTGAAACATCAACAATCCCTCTTAGTTAGGGAGGTATCTTTCCGTAGTAGTACACAACTACTATCCAGAGACACATAGTCTCTGCCAGTGGTACACAACCACCATAGTAGCAAAATGTTTTTCACACATGGCACTCCCATGTGGACTTGTAGAGGCTACCCCCTCTAGGAACACTTAGGGTCAACTCCCCATAGTGTGTGACGTCAAGGTAAACTCCCTTGACATGTCCTCATGTGCTCTCCACATGGGACATTGGGATATAAGCCCAAATGCACTTATCCCTTCTCAAATAAGTGTCCCACTTATCCCTTCTCGAATAAGTTTCCTCACATATAAAATCAACTCAATTCACAGAGGAGTACAATATGAAGAAAGTTTGTCACACATGGCACTCCCATATGGACTTCTAGAGGCTACACCCTCTAGAAACACTACGTTCAAATCCCATAGTGTGTGATGTCAAGGGTCAACTCCCTTGACACGTCCTCACGTGCTCTCCACATGGGACGTTGGGATATAAGCCCAAACACACTTATCCCTTCTCAGATAAGTTTCATCATAGATCAAATCAACTTAGTGACATAGGAGTACAATATGGTGAATGTCTCAAGAAGATGCAAACATCAACACTCCCTCTTAGTGAGGGAGGCATTCTCTTCCATGACAAGTCTGTCACATAAGTACTTGAACTTTGTCCTAGTTTGGTAAGAATATCAACAACCTGCTCATCTGTAGGAAGGTACAACATCGATACTTCCTTCCTCTACACCATGTCTCAGATGTAATGGTACTTGATCTCAATGTGGTTCGATTTTTCATGAAACACTGGATTATCTGAGATCTTCACATAACTTTGGTTACCATAATGACTAATGGTGGAATCCGACACATGTTCGGATAAATCTGCTAGGAGCTTGCAAAGCCACACTGCTTCATGGATTGACATACTTAATGCAATGTACTCTGCTTCTGCTATGCTCAAATCCACAGAAGTCTGTTTCCTACTACACCAGGAAACCATGGAAGATCCCAAAGTGAAGAAACACTCGAAGGAGCTCTTTCTATCCACTGTGCTCCCTGCCCAATTAGAGTCAATATATTATTTCCATATTATATCAATACTAGAAGTATATCTCAGACCATGTCCAAATGTGCCTCGTAGGTATCTCAACCCATGCTTCGCAACAATCCAGTTTGTCTATCTCGACTGACTCATAAACTGGCTAAGTGCACTCACTGCATATAAAATATTTGGTCTGGTGTTAACTAGATACATCAATTATCTAATCAATTGTCTGTACAGAGTCAGATTAATTTTGCTAGAATCAGAAGAAGACACACTTAGTTTCTTCGGATTCGTCACCATTGGTGTAGCCATGGGATTCAAGTTCAACATCCCAAACTTCTTCAATATGTCAACTGTGTACTTCCCCTAACTCATGAAGATCTCATTAGTTCTCTGCCATACCTCTAGTCCCAAGAAGTAGTGCATCATACCAAGGTCCTTCATCTCAAACTTAGAGGCCAACACATACTTGCATTCAACAATAAGGCTCTCAGTATCGCCGAGGAATAAATCATCAACGTAGAGGACCAAAATCAGGGACTCGCCATTAACAATATTGTAGTACAGGCTGGTATCAACAACACTTTTGATGAAGCCCAAAAATCATCAGGTGTCCATCAATCCTCGCATACCAAGCTCAAGGTGGTTGCTTGAGTCCATACAAGGCCTTCTTCAACCTACACACATGAGACTCCTTCTTATGTATCACGAAACCATATGGCTGCTCAATGTATACTTCTTCCTCAATCTCTCCATTGTGAAAGATTTTCTTTACATCCATCTGATGTACTCTCCAGCCCATGGATGTTGTAGGGGAAATAATCATCCGGATAGAAGTGTATTGAGCAACAAGAGAAAATTTCTCCTCATAATCTATCCCCTCCACCTGAGAGAATCCTCTAGAAACAAATATGATTTTGTGCCTCTTGATTCTCCCGTCAACTATGTGTTTGATCTTGTAGATCCATTTGGAAGTCACTATAGAGTTCCCCTCAGGTCTTGGAACAATATCCCACATATCATTCTTCATGATGGATTGATACTCCTCCATCATGACATCTCTCCATATTGGATGATTAGTTGCCTCCTCATAACAATAAGGTTCAAAATGAATGATATGGCTCATTTCTGTGGCATAGCATGAATATCTCTAAGTTCTCTTTCTCACTCGGAAGGTACCACGAGTAGATGCATATCCTTCTGCTTCCTGCAGATTCTGACGATCCCATGTTGGTCTCTTCCGACCTATTGCAATATCTCTGGGAACATCAACTTGAGATACATGATTAATGGGATCAATTGGCTCAATTTGATCAATATCCATGTGAGATCCTCTATATCTATTAAAGGATACCTCCTCCTCAAAGATAACATCTCTACTCACCTCAATCTGTATTTGACCATGGATGTAGATCAGGTATGCCTTCGAAGACTCATTGTACCCCACAAATGTACCCTTTCTGCCTGAAGAGTCTAGATTGATCCTTTTCTCCTTGGGTACATGAATGTATACTGGACACCCATATATGCTGAAGTGTCCAACCTCAGGCTTCACTCCGGTGAAGGCCTCCTCGAGTGTCATGTTCCTTAAAGTCTTATGAGGACTTCTGTTCTGACCATACACTGTAGTCATGGATGCATTTTCCCACATAAACATAGGTAAATTTTGATCATGCTAAGTCATCTTGGACCATACTTGATATATCGAGGTTCCCTCATGTAACCAATGTCTCAGAAGACATATTGAGGTTTCCTCATGAAACCAATGTCTTGGTTCCTTCATATGACTATCTGAGGGAACCATGAATCAAGAAACGACACCATGTACATGCACGAAACCATGTATCTTTCCTTGGTAAACCTCTCTTTCCTCCAAGTCCTTGTAATCAATGGATTCTAGGAGATCAAGGGAAAAATTCCATCCACCATCGGAAATCTCTTTCATCTCAAGTAGCTCTATCTTGAGAACAATAATCTCTCCAGCCAAATTCCACTGTCTATTAGAAAATTATCCTTTCATTATCGTTGCTCGAGATGATTTCCCTCAATGACAACCATCTCCCAATTACAAGGGAAAAATATAGCACTAAATACAACTCAATCTGTCTAAAATTCACTTCCTTCATGTTATCCCACTCAATATCCATAATGACTCTCATCATCATCACACCAATAAGAATGAGGGGAGGCCCCAAGACCCAAGGTGGGATGTATGCAAGAAGAGGAGTGAAAAACAATGCTAGAAAGAAATAAAATCCCACACTTACTGCAGTTAATCCCGTTCTCCCTCCTTCTACGAATACTAGTCAATGACTCTATATACATAGTCACACGAGATGTCCCAAGATCCTAGCCAACAAAAATAGCAACAACATTGCTCATATATGAAAAATATTGGTCTTCAAACTCACCTTTCTCATCCATAAATCCTGCAAACTTAGCCATTGAATATAACGTCCCAGTTGTGTCCAGTAAATCGACGTAGAATAATGTAACGAGAGCAACCCAAAGGTCAGTTTTTCCAAATTCAACAAAGTTGAATGTTCCTGTCGTGCTTTCAATTCTATGAACATCTACGATCTTATTAAAGTATCAAAATGATTGGTTTCCTTGGGGAGTGTATGGGAAATAGGTCACTTGAGTACCTCTAATATACGATACTAAGGTCACTAACATAATCCCATAAATAATGGCTCCATTTATTTTCTTCATCAAACAATAACTTATGATAATAAAGCCTACTATTTCGAACTAGAACATGGGGATTTCCATGCGATGGCTAATGCAAAGTATCTCGATAGAAGTAGCTTAACCGAGGATCAGAGCCATGGTTCCATTCATAGTCTTAACAAGAGCTATATGGCTCTTATATTGGATAGGGCATGCAGAGATATATGGCTCTTATATTGGCTGGGACATGCAGAGATTGTTAGAAGAGTCAAAGGGCTGAAACCCACGAGACCAATTCCTTGGTCGGATTGAAGGCCTATGAAGGCAATAAATAGTCCGATCTCCACTGTAGATGCTAATCGAATGGGTATCGGTATCAACGTTGTTCTAATACCATGTTGTTGTTGTTGTTTTTTTTTTTTTTGTAATAAATATTACCTGGGCCCTCTCGTGAGGGAGTCAGCCCAGTGATGCAACCCCCCTTCCCTCCTAGGGGTTCTGCGACCTCCCGATCAAGGATATTCATTCACTGAGCTGGATTAGCTCTCCGGGCTCCTGCTTGAACCCCAAATGACTTTACACAGGCCCTCTAACTCCTTAGGCGCAGGTCCCGTGAGACCCACGGTCCCTTTTCCTTAGAGCTATTCGAATCTTAATGCCAATGGGTGCTAGCTCTTCTGGCTAAGCCCCCTTCCTTTCATGTGACCACATACTACGATCGTGGGCCAGATCCATTCATGAATCCGCGCTTCATGGCTTTCGCGAACTACTTGCTCCTTTTTTTTCGATCTACAAATCGACGAATTCTCTGGGACCAATCCTACAGTCCACGCTCTCCTCTTATGTGACCTCGGGCTATGACTCGAGGCTTAGTATCCTAGGTGCTCTAGACTCTAGGCTTCAACCGTTTCAATTGCAGCCATCGCCGAATCTTATGAACCCTAAACCACGAATATAAATGGCATGAGAATCACTCCGCACTTCACACTTCATGAAGTTTGAGTTGTTCTCCTTGCAAATCTTCCGAAGTCCAAATCCTCAAACTCTTAGATCTACTTCCACCTATCTCCCTAGACGATGCATGGTTCCGATAGGTTTTAGAACTTCAAGACTTCATGAGTCCACTCTTCTGCGCACTTTCAAAAGATTTAAGTCTCATGCACTTGCCTCTAATCCAACGAATGTTGGTCCTTCATGCTCAGATCTAACGACTAAGATCTGTTCTCTTTATGCATGCTCTTTTGAGTGTCTGGACATGAAATTTGATGACCCAGATTTCTTCCTCTACTGCTGATCTGACGACAGTTGTTGCTCCTCCTCCTGAGCTTGCAATTTCTCCTGAATTTGAGAAAATTTCTAAGAGTCAAAGGCTATGAACTTTGATATTTCTCTTGCGATCCCAACTACTCCGAGTCTTGCTTGTGATCTTGAAAATATGCTATCTCTCCTTGATATTGGCAACAAAATTAAATATCGGCCCTGTCACACACTTGCGCTCTTCATGCAACTTTACACTAATCCTCCTGAGCTTCTCGAACTGAAATTAGTTTGCTTCTACCCACACTCCTTGTACTATTTCTTCTATTTTTTTTTTTAACTGACTCAGAACTCTAAAAGGGTCTCGGCCCCTCTTTCTCTCAAAGAAATTCTTCGTGCCCTCCTAGAAACCTCCTGTTCAAAGCACACCTTGCTGATATTTATAAAGTATTCAGTACTCAGTGAGTGTCTTCTCCTTGAAACTTCTCTTCTCTCTGAAATCGAACCAGAGTTCCCCTTGTGCACACTTGCACCTGCTCAATGCCCTCATGACAGAGATCTACAGAATATTTAGCAATTTTGTTTCTCTTTGCCTCCTCTGCACAATATGTCCTCCAAGATATTCAACAACCTTGAGGATCCTCCTTGAGTCTGTAAATGTTCTGGTATGCCCCCTTGGCACGTTCTCTCCTGAAATCAAAGCAGAGGTCAGATACACACTCCTTGCATTAGCTCACAAAGTTTTCACACTCTGTCACCCACTCCTTGCACTTAGCCTAAATAACCCATAACAATTCCAACAAACTCTCAAAGATAGTAGAATCTATCTTCACCCTGCAGATGGAAACGATTCATACACATCTACAACATAAGCTCATATAATCACAAATGACATTCATTCATAAACATATAAACACACAGAATCATATGCAGGAAAAACTACTTTTTGTGTTATATTTGAATGTCTATACAGATGTTTACAAAGACATGACTGCAACAGAGTCTCAGTTCTCTCCTCCTTCTCCTCTATTCTTTACATCCTATCTTCTCTTACCTTTTTTTGAAATCAGATACAAAGATATTTTACAAAAGAGGGGCTCCTCGAGCTCTCCCTCCAAGATACCTAACTCTCATTAATTACATTGAATTACATTCAATGTCCATCTAGTCCGAATTGGATCTATATATCATCATTCTGTCATCCATTAGGTGACCTTGTCTCCTGTCTTCTCAAAGGCTTGACTCGACTCTACCAAGTCTTACAACATTTAATTGCATTTAATACAAATTGAAATTTGAAAATGAGGGAAAAATTAGAGGGCTGACACCTCTCCCCTCCTTGAATGCGCTTTGATGTGCTGACTGGCTGGTGCATTACTAAGGTGGAGCGATTCTCCTACATCATACTCCACCGCTGTGAAAAATTCATGAGCTCATGCTCATCAGCTTCCCAACTTTGTTGAAATCCCCCTGGATCCCAAACTCTCCTTTGGAGCTGTCCTCTTGCTCCTATGCTATATTGTTGCTGCTTCTTTTTCTTCTTCTCTGCTGCTATGGCAGGATCTCCTCTTCTCATCTTCCCTTTGATGACTGCTTCTTGTGCCGACCTCAACATCAATATCTTGATCTCCTCAATCACCTCGTCCAACTTCTCTGTTGGATGGCTCTCCTTATGCAGTCTTCTCAGTTGCAACTCTTTCTTGGAAATGGGTAGATCAACATGATGCCCCATGCTATTTTCTCCATCTCTTGTGGCCTTAGCTTGCCACCCTGCTACAGACTCCAGTTCTGCAGTCTCATCACTGAGATGCTGCCCATCTATCTCCTCTGACAAATTTCCTTATGTCATCTCTCCTACTGGCATATTTCCATCTTCCTCCAGCTTCTCCTTGGGCTGGTATGCTCCTCCACTTGTTTCCAACTTAACCTGTTGGATGTGATGAATTTTCACTATCACCCTTATATCCAGGGATTCCAGTTATTTATATAGATCAACAAAGTCCATGCTATCTGCTTCCTCTTCTGCTGCAGACTCAAGTGTTGTAGTCATCTCCTGTTCAACTTCCTGGCTGAAAATTTTGAGCAATTCTACTAAATGATCTTCTCCTTCTGCTGGGGCAAACATCAATGTATTCTCCTTCTCCTCCTCCTCTTTGAAAATCTTTGTTGGATTTCCTTCTGTTGATGTACTTGCAACATTTATGCTAGCCTCTGCTGGGCTAGTTGGCATGAATACCTTGATTCTTCCAACGATTAGAATAATCTTCTGATCCTCCTCCTCTATGATGGAAGTATTTAACTTGTCATCATATTCATTCACATGGTCTACAAACCCAAATCAATCTTCATCTATCAACACTCCTTGCTGACCTAAACTCATTTCTGATCTCTTAAAACTTTCAGATAGTCTTATTTTTCTTCCCTTGCCCCCTGGAAATATAAGATTTATCCCCTACTCTCCTGGAAGTCTATGCCATCTTCAGCTGATCTCACCTCATTTCCCACCTGGAAACATAAAGTTTTACCATTGCACCCCTGATAATCTATGAGATCCTCCATTGATCTCTCTTCCTCATCACTGAGGGTTCTTCCAACTTCTGGTTCAAAGATGTAAACCATCTCCTCTTCTGTGTCATTGATGTTTTCAACATGCCTCAACCACCTCCTTACTACCTATTGCTGCTTTCTGGCCAACAAATTTTGAACATGCCATTTTTATTTCCTGTTAAGAAGCCATTCGTACCTCTAGTGTACCTTTGCCTCTTGCTGAAATGTCAGCTGTTCCATTCTTGCTCTTATATCAATGAGATCTAGATCCATATCTGGTTTTCTTTTCTGTTTGCGGCCCTTTCTCTGACCACATTCATGGCCTTTAGTGGCCATTTTCACCTTATACCTCCCCTCCCAGAAAGTTTGTTGTTCACCCTGCAACTGAGAGCATCTCCATCTTCTCTTCCAGATCACTTGGCTGTTTAATTTGCTGTTGCACACTAGCAACAATATTTCACATAGAGCATCAATATTCTTCCTTCACCTTCACCTGTTTTCTACATGAAATATTTATTTTCTGATACTACTTGACGTAGCTAGACTATCTTCATTCCCTTTCTCTCCTTTTGCCTGAAATCTATAGACAAAAATCAGATATGATACCACTTGATGTAGCCCCCCTCCCCTCCTGGGGGTTCTGCGACCTCCCGGTCAAGGATCTTTGTTCATTGAGTTGGATTAGCTCTTTGGGCTCCTGATTGAACACCAAATTACTTTACATAGCCCCCCTAACTCCTTAGGCGCAGGTTCTGTGAGACCCGTGGGACATTTTCCTTAGCGATGTTCAAATCTCAATGCCAATGGGCTCTAGCTCTTCTGGATAATCCCCCTTCCTTTCATGTGACCACAGACTACGACCGTGGGCCATCTCCCTTCGCAAATACGCGCTTCATAGATTTCACGAACTACTTGCTCCCTTTTTTCCGATCTTCGAATCGACGAATTCTTTGGGACTAATCCTACAGTCCATGCTCTCCTCTTATGTGACCTTGGGCTATGACCCAAAGATTAATATCCTAGGCACTCTAGACTCTGGGCTTCAACCGTTTCAACTGCAGCCATCGCCAAATCTTCCAAAACCTGAACCGCGAATATAAATGGCGTGAGAATAACTCCACACTTCGCGAAGTTTGATTTGTTATCCTTGCAAATATTCCAAATTCCAAATCCTCAAACTCTCAAATATGCTTCCACCTATCCCTTGGATGATGCATGATTCCGATAGGTTTCAAAACTTTGGAACTTCGTGAGTCTGCTCTTCTATGCACTTTCAAAATATTTAAGTCTCATGCACTTGACTCTAGATCTAACGGTTGTTGTTCCTTTGCGCTCAGATCTAACGACTGATATCTGTTCTCTTTCTGCACGCTCTTCTGAGTGTTTGGACGTGAAATTCGACAACCCATATTTCTTCCTCTGTAGTTGATCTAATGAAAACTATTGCTCCTCCTCCTGGTCTTTCACCTTCTCCCGAATTTGGGAAAATTTCTAAGAGTCAAAGGCTATGGCCTTTGATCTTTCTCCTGCGAGCCCAACTACTCTGAGTCTCGCTTGCACTCTTGAAAATGATGTCTCTCCTTGAGCTAGGCAACGAAATTAAATATCGGCCCTGATGCACACTTGCGCTCTTCGTGCAACTTTACACTAATCCTCCTGAGCTTCTCGAACTGAAATCAGTTTGCTTCTATGCACACTCCTTGCACTATCTCTTCTGAGGTTTGTTTTTTAACTAACTCAGAACTCTAAAAGGGTCTCGACCCCTCTACTTTCTCTCAAAGGAATTCTTCATGCCCTCTTGGAAACCTCCTGCTGAAAACACTCCTTGCTGAGCTTTCCAGATTATTCATTACTTTATGAGTGTCTTCTCCTTGACACTTCTCTTCTCTCTGAACTCGAACTAGAGTTCTCCTTGTGCACACTTGCACCTGCTCAATGCCCTTCTGACAAAGATCTACAAAATCTTCAACAATTATGTTTCTCTGTGCCTCCTTTGCACAATCTATCCTCCAAGATATTCAAAAACCTTGAGGATCCTCCTTGAGTTT
>JASDQU010259970.1:0-15706 GCA_032191745.1 Picea mariana
AAGATTGATTAGTTACTTGGATAGGGAATAATCCCAAGATATCTGGAAAGTCAGTATTTTGCCAACCATTCAAACTCCAACTCACCCTTCTAGAAGATTCCTTCTAGAAGGATCGAGAACTTATCTATTTTCCTCCTTTAGAAACATGTTCGCACTCTAACTATTGACACAGTGCGAGAAGTTCGCAGTCAAGCTGAATGCAGCCTGCGGGAATGAAGGATTCTCGCAGGAGAGAATATATGCAGCCTGCGAACTATTTTCAAAATATGATTTTGAGAAAATGACAAGTGTAACCTTCTTCAGGAAAAAGTTCTTAATGAAGAGTTTGATCTTCCATTATCATGACATAATCATAATATCATCTCGATAACCAAAAATGTGGATAACATGAACATTTTGAGGAAGGAGGAGAAGATAGTCAAAATCTCCTTGATACCTCAGTTAATGAAGTCAAAATGATATCAAAGAGTTATATAGCACTAATGAGTGTTATAGACAAAAGGGTAGAGAAGTAACAAACAAAAAACTCAATTCACCCATTGCTTCACAGAGAAGCACTCTAGCTAAAACAAAACCAAGAAGTAGTGGTCTGGAGACAAGGAAAACACCTATCAAAAATTTAGATGATGGTGTTGACAAAGACCCTACAAAGAAAAACTTGGAAAATTTCCATGGTGTACATACTTCTGTTAAAAGAATGAGAGAGACTCATAAAACATGACTAGAAATACCTAAAATTGAAGAGAGTCCTAGAGCTATGGATGTAGATGAAGTTATCAAAGAATATAGCTAGTTAAAACAATATTGTTGGAAACCCACGAAATTCTTGAAGTTATGGTTACCCAAGAACCAGAGATATTTGAAGAAGAATCTTTCACACTTCACCACACAACGTACTAGACAACTTCCAAAAAAATGTTAATAGAGAAGCTTAACATGAAAAATAAGAAAGTGTCTGAAAAATGAAAATTAGAAATTGATTTTCATGGCATTGCACCATAGAAAATTGTACAGTTTCATGAAGCAACCAGAGAAGCACTAAAAGAATTTGTATTTGATATTGAGAGAGAAAATTTAATTCTAAAAAAATAAATAAAGGAATTAGAGAAAACCCTAATTATGAAACCATTGTTTGTTGAGACATTAGTTACAATTCAACCAACGCTTACCATTGAGGACATCCCAAAAAGCAAAAATAAGATAAAAGGTTGATCTAGTTTGTTGTTGGCTATGAGAAAAGATTCAAAAAAGAATAGACCTAATCCATGAAATCTAGGAGCTAGGGCAGAGTTCAAACAATTTTTCAATAAGGATTATGCATTTTAGAGAATATCTCCAACAAGATCTAAAGAATGACAAATGTTTTTACAAGGAGGTTGTGGGAACATTTGCGAAAAAAGTTTCAAGTCTGAGTGATACCCATGGAAGAGAACAAAACCTTCCGTCTAGTATTTGAATGAAGAAGATCAATGTTTGCTTGTTGAAAATGAATAAATATTTAAGAGAAATGTTGTCTAAGTTAGATGTTGTGAAAATCAAGAGAGGTGACCTTTTTCTAAAACTTGTTGATCTTACATATGAACTTGACAACCCAAATTTATTAATGGATACCATACTTATGTCTAAAGACTAACTATTGGATCAACTTGAAGCATTGAAGGTTGCATTGGTGAATCAGTTCATTGACTCAATAGAATTCTCTGAAGATGAGGTTGAAAGGTTGCTTGTCCGATACATTAATAAGAATGATGGCATTGAGGACATGTTGCACCAATTAAGTATTAACTTAAGAGAAATGGAGAATAAACTATTTGAAATAAAAAAAAAAACACAAAACAATGGTTTCTCTTATGAGGGAGTACATAAAAGAATGGTTAAGAAAATCCTTGGTTAAGATCACTGAGATAGATCAAGATGAATCGGTTACAGTGGTTATGTGACCTCTAACATAGTAGTAACCATCTACAAAAGAGGCCTTGGTAAGAAAGTAAAGATTTTCAAGATTTCCATTGGAGTAATTCAAGTAGCAACCTTATTCTTTCCTTTGTCATATTTCTTCTTCAGTCTTTTGTCAGTTCTCTTTTTTGGGTTCCTAATAACTTATGAAACCTGAGGTTGACCCTTGACTATTTCTCTTTTGTCTTCCAGGTCTCTCTTTTCATTTATGGTCCATGGGAGCCCCATCCCAGTCCTCATTGAAAAACAAATGCAATTTATTTTATTTGTAACCCAAGACAATAATCTTTATTTATTTACAGACATCTATTATTTTTTGAGGTTCTCGAAGAACTAGTTTGGGACATAACATTAACGATTTCTCAAGACTTTGAATTTAAGTGTGAAATTTCAGATGTATGTTTATCATAATCTTTATTGTGTTTAATGAAATGATCATTTAGAGTTCTCTGTTATATGTGGTCCATACTTTCCTTTCCCTTTTGCTAAATATTGTGGTCTACTTTGATGAAAGTTGTGATGGAAATGTCGTCTTATTTTACTAGATACCCTTTTGGCTTACAAATATTGTAACATATTGTAAATATTTGCTTCCTACAAGATACTTGGTCCTTTCTCAAGTATCCTTTGCATGTGAATATTTATTTCAAAAATATGCTTGGTGCTCTCTCAAGCATTGTATTTATTCTTGTATGTTACTTGAAATAGAGGAGTACCACATCTTTAAAAACGCAGAGTTTATCTTGGTAAAGTTGACTTAAAGACCGTAAGACACTCTTTTAGATCAACATTCCTTTGTGTTCCTCCTCCTTCCTTTATATATACAACTTGTGTCATAAACAATACTACTCAATGATTACTTAAGTAGTTGTTTGTTAATTTGATAACTTAAATATTGTTCCTGAGTTATCAAAACACCTTTGGGAGTCATTGAAATCTTATATGTGCTTGGCAAAGCTTTGAAATAAGACAAATTTGTTGGAGATCCATGATCTCATAGAGGAATAAATGGGTTAGTTTGCAATGAATTAACTTTTATGTTTTCCTTTCCCATTCATGAATCTCAAACCTTTAAATATAGAAATCAAGTATGAGGTTGAAAGCTTTCAAGGTGAGAACAAAATGACATGTTATTGTGGCTTTTGGAAAAGACATGTGGGGAAGAAGTGATAGGTAGGAAGAACATTTAAGGTAAACGCAATACACTTTGATACTACTATAGTTACATTGCCACCCCTTGCATTCTTATTGCTTGGAATCATTAGTTCATGTATATTTTCTTTTTTGGTAACAAACCAATATTTTGTAAGCTTTATGTATTTATAATGAATTAATTAATTGATTAGTATAAATTAATATTAACTTTGAAAGCGAGGAATCAAATTTTTTGAAGTGTAATTTTTTAATGATTTAAAATGTATATAAAATGATTTAGGTATTTCATATTTGAATTGGAAAACTATGATATAGATATGAGTGGGTTAACTAGGGAGTAATCTTTCCTCTAAAGTTACTTTCAGTTTTAGGTCTATTTTTAAATTTCCGAGCAATCCTAAATTCTGATCAATTTTCTGAGTATCTGGGTTGGTTTAAAATGAAGCAAAACCCCTGAAGTAAAGTTCTGAAATACATGGAATTTTGATCCATACAAAACTCAGACTACCCCTGAAAATTTGACCAGATTCAGATTCGTTTTTTTACCTAAAAAACAGAACTCAAAAGGAAAGATTGCTCCCGACTTAATCTATTCCTATATGGATAGGTAGAAATATTTTTTTGTGTTATTGTACTGTGTACGCTTTTTTGAAACTTGGATGGATTCGTTTCAAAGTAGTCTAATGAATTCCATGTTCCAATTTTCAAAGTACTCTGATGAATAGTCGGTTCCATTTTCCAGTCAAGTCCTCATGGGACTCTTTCCAAAACGCACGGAACGGGTCCCATTCTCTACTGTGCACGAATATTTTCGATACAATCTTCTATATTTTATCAAACAGGATATGGTATTTTTTCAATACAATCTTCTGTACGTTTACAGCAACTCCAGCTATTTTAACTACTAAGACCCAGCCGTGATTTACTTCTTTGACTACCTGCATACATTCAGTGAGGGCGGAAGGTCTGGACTTGTACGCAAAATTTGTTGAACGAAAATACATGTACACCATACCTGCGATCAATGCGCGGGCCTTTCCTGCGCAGCGCAGAAATGACTCTCCATTGCTTAAATCATTTCACGTCCTTTCGAGTTTCAGTGCACCTCTGCCCAACGCTGAAATTTTTTACTCACCTTTCATTTTATGCTTTACCGAAATTTATATATCAGTGAGTTTTTTAAGTTTATCTACCATGTCAACTGCATTGGATCTCTGCCATAAAGTATTTCTGTTTTTGGGACATAAATCTGTATGAAATCAATATTTTCAATTCTTTAAATTGCATTTTTGAATGTATATTAGATTAACATGTAAAGATATGTTAATCTAATTTGCAATTTAAAGAATTGTCCAACAAAATTTCATGGTTCGTCCAGAGTTGTCCAACAAAATCCCCAAAACATCGGCATATCAATCCTCTGCCAAGGTTGAGGAAGGTTTGATCCGGATTTATTAGTGAAACGAAATGAAAACATAGATCTATAATATTAATACAGATACATGGTGAATAATAAAAGAGATACTGTAAAACTTGACTTCTATTAAATAAGAAATATGTTGAACTTGTAAAATGAAAAATAAAACAAACTTGATAGAATTGTGGCAGTTTATCTCTGAGAAGAGATGTCATGGCTATGCTCATTCACAAGAAGATGAGTACAATGAGGCTCCAAAATATTTTTTATATCAAAGATGAATTCCAAAACCCTAGACATCCAAAAACTTAACATGAAGAGATGAAGTTCAAAAATTCATGTGGGCCCCGTTAGGGTAAGTTGGTACATCAACTTCCCGAGGTTGTAACTTTTCAATACGATCTTTGTTTTAGGCATATGATAGCCCATTGAAAAGGTCTATCTGAAGATTACACATTCACACCATAACATTGATTGTAGTGTAAATATGGCGGGCCCAAAAAATGTTTTTTAGGGCCTCAAAATGGCCCTGAAAGTTTAGGACCTAAAAATCTAGAAAAAAATTATCAAGATGAAAACTAAAACTACGAAGATGAAATATGTATGTGAGCCAGTTGGAATAGGTCGGAGGCCACCGATATCCACATATATCAATATTCCCTCCTTAGGAAGAAATGTTCTCCATTGCGTTGAGTTCCCCCATCAAATGATGAAATTTCAGTTGAATTTGGCCCCGAGTGAGCCACTTGTCATGGTGCAGGATTTGCCCTGCTTTGACAATACGAGAAAGTTGAAACTTCCATTGGCGAGTGCCCTTGAACCGTGTGTCCATGATCTTATGAGTGGATTCATGTTCCATGCATTCAGGGTTGAGCTTTATTGGTGTCAATTGTTTTGCTACATGATAGGTGTTCAATAATGGTGGAAACTATGGTCGAAGGAGATTCACATTAAACATTAGGTGCAATCCAAGGAAGGGGGTCATGTTGAGCTCAAAAGAATTGTCACCCACAACCCTGGTGATGGTATAAGGCCCATAGTGGAGTGGACGAAACTTCCGATGGGGTCCTATAAAGCGTTCTTTCTACAAGTGCAACCAAAATTTATCTCCCACCTAAAACTTGCGTGGCACCCGATGTTGATCATGGCATTGTTTGTACTTGGAATTGGACTTTTGAAGAATATTCTAAACATGTTGGCAGATGTGTTGGATTTGTTCAATGAACCGGGTGGCTTTGTCAGCTTCGCTTTGCGCATGGGACAATTTTTCTGTGTTTTATGCATGGAATGATATTTTCTGTGTGGACGTAAGGAGTAGTGAAACATCTATGGGACCTAATGGTTGAAATCTCAATCCCATATGAAATGGGATGTGCCTGATTGAGATATGTATGGCTCTTTTGTAATTGTGTTGAACATATGGAAGGCTCTCATCCCATGTGCATGGTTGTTTGGAATTGCACATGTGAAAAATATGCATGAACATCATGTTGAAAACCTCAGTTTATACATTCATTTGGGGATGGAAGGTCGTGGATTTGGTGAGCTTGGTGTCCAGTCGTCACCATAGGCTCATCTAGAATGTGCTGAGGAACCATTTATCCTGATCAGAGACGATGGTTTGTGGTATCCCAAAATGTACCCACACTCGTTCAAAGAAGAGCTTGGAAGTGGCCTCTGTTGTGATGCTCTTCTTGCAGGTGATCAAAATCACCATCTTGGAAAATCAATCAACAACCATGAAAAACACAGTCATTTCCCTGCTAGTTTGAAGGAAGGTCTAACATGTAGTCCATCAAGATGGATTCCCAGGGCCTTTCTAGAGTAGCTAGAGGGGTGTACATGCCTTGTTTCTTAATGGTTGGTTTGGCAATGACGTAATTCATGCAAAACCTAATATATTTTCTAACATCTTGTCGGAGTTTCAGCTAATAGAAATGTTGGTGCAACACTTACATTGCCTTGCCTACGTCTAAGTGTCCTAGCACCCAATTGTAGTGAGCTTCACAAATCAGCTTCACTCGCTCACTCGATGGAGTGTAGACATGGCTTGGATAGCACAACAACCTGTTCTCCAGATGAAATTCGGTGATAGTTATGTTTGTGCCCAACATATGGTAGGTAGTGGTGAAGTTAGGATCTCTCTCATATAGTTGGGGCCATCCGAAGGTCTCATGTCGATAAGACAGTAGCATCGCGGTTAGTGCGAAAAATGAAGGTCAACTGAGGTAGTTAGCGACGTGAGTGGTGCTCCCTGTCTGATACTTGATGTTGAGATGGAACTGTTGCAAGTATGTGGACCACTTCTGATGGTGGTCATTCTCCAATTTTCCTTGTGTCTACATGAACCGCAAAGGCTTATGATTAGTGTGAATGATTGTCTCATTCCCAAGAATGTAATGCCTCCACTGGTGGAAGGATTGTACAATAGAGTACATTTATTTATCGTAAGTGGGGTACTTACGAAAAATATCTGATAGTGTATTACTATGACAAGCCACAAGATGTCCATGTTGAGTGAGATCTATGCCCACAACATAATCTGAAGCATTCGTCTCAATCTCAAATGGTTGCTATAGGTCAGGTAATGAGAGAATCAAGGTTGATCATAAGCGCTTCCTCAAATCATCGAATTCTTTTTGTTGTGACTGTCCCCACATGAATTTTTCCTTGCCACTATCCTTGGTCACTTGGCTAAGGGCCCATGCAATGTGGTAGAATCCCAACACGAACATGCAATAGAAATTGACAAGGTCTAAGAAGCTCCAGAGCTCAGTGAGTGTGGTCAAGGATGGCCAGTCACGGATGGCCTGGATTTTGGCTAGATTGACATGCACCCTGTGTTTATCAACAATGTGTCCTAGGTACTAGGCCTTATTCATGTCGAATGAGCATTTTTCCAAATTTACATATAGTTTGTGTTGCAGCAGAGTGTGCACAACCTATTGAATGTGCTGCAAGTGTTCCACCCAATTCTTGTTGAAGATGAGGATTCCATCCAAATACACTACCACAAAATAATTGGTGAAAGGATGCAAGATATTATCCATCATCCTCATGAAAGTTTTTGGGAAATTTTTCAACATAAAGGGCATGACCAACCATTCGAAAATACCTTCTTTTGACTTGAAGGCAGTCTTACATACATCGCTCTACTCTATTGGGACCTCATGGTAGCTAGACTTCATATCAATCTTACTGAAGTATTTGTCCCCTTTGATTTGGTCAAGGAGATCATCAATTCGGGTAAATAGGTATTGGTTCTTGACTATGATTTTATTTAGAGCCCAATAATCAATGCATAGTCACCAGGACCCATCTTTCTTCTGCACAAGCACAATTGGGCTTCCATAAGGTGATGATCTTGGATGGATGTGCCCCTTTTCGAGCAGCTCTTAGATATGGCACTTGATTTCCTCATTTTATGACAAAGAGCAACGATAGACTGACCCATTAGGTAACGGTGCACCAGGGGCCAAATCAATTGAGTGCTTGAATTGACAATGCAGAGGTACCCCTATGGGTAAGGAGAAGATGTCTTTGTATTCTTCCACGACCTTATCCACATGATTCTACTGCATGGAAAGACCTATCGTGGAGGCCATGGATGTGGTTGCAACCTTCCTCTCACTCAGAGAATGAATCATGAAGAAGAAAAACTTCCTAGTCTGAAAGATGATGTTCCTGCATTACTTGGAGGAGATTAATGAAATGGTAGTAGATGGGACTACCTCTGGTATCCTGTATGATTTCTTGTCCAAAGTAATAATAACACTATGAGACCTATAATCATATACAACATGACATTTCCATAAATAAGGTTGGCCCAAAAGAAAATCATAAACTTTAAGGGGTAGACATCACACAAAACCTTATCTTTGAAGGGCTTGATCTTGTAGGCCAGGAAACCTTGTTGGATGATGCAGAGATTTATCCCTTAGTGGAGCCATCTGATGGTGTATGACTACGAGTTCGGTGATGTCGATAGAGCCAACTTCTTGACAACCTCTGTTGAGATGAGGTTCCTTTAACTACCACTATCAACGATGAAGTACAATGGTGTTGGATGTTTGGGCTTACTTGGTTTATACTTTAGGTTTCCAAACAAACCCTACAAACCATCGAGTCTTATGGAGACCAGAAGGAAACATTGTGCACAGAGTGCTCGATGAAGTGTCACATGAGATGGATTTATGGGTGACTACAGGACCCAGATATCTACAACCTTGGAAGGGATGCTTCTTTGGGGATGTTAGATATGATTTTTACTTCAAGATATACCATATATATTATTCTAACACAACATAATATTCATATCTAACATTATGTAACTATGTGAATTCATTTAACATTCATTCTGCAACAAATACCAGAATTATTCTAGTGTGCGCTGCATTTTACTACTAAAAAATTCATTCATTCATCATAAACCATTACAATACATAAAAGAAACATTCCACAAAGTTACACAATGTTTTACCGTGCTTCACCCCTTCGGGCTACATCCACAAATATCTGGTATTTTTTCGCTTCTTTATTATTTTTCATCATGTTATCGTGTTAAGTGTATTACATTTGAATATAGTTGAAGTTATTGATAATAGTGAGGATGACAAGATTGCACCAAGATACACAATTGGTGAACTTACCCTTAGTTACAATTCATATATTTCTCTCCAAAAAAAGACTCATAGATCGTCTCACTATTAGCTCCATAACTCTCAACAAAATTCATGCCAAAACTAGTCACTCAAAACTCTCGCTAGCCACCAGACCTCCTCAAATCTTAAAATACATATTTATACTACAAAAATGGGTTAAAACTTGTTACAATCATGATCAAAACCCTAACCCTAAGTGGATTAATTTTTTCCACATTCTAACTTCCTACATGTAGTTGATTCATGCCCTTCTTTCTTCCTTTCCTTCTTCCTCGCATTCTTTTTCCTTATTTTTCAACGCGCGCTCCTTTGTTGGTCCCTTTTCTAACTATGTTTCTTGATTTCTACATTGTTCCCAAAAATGGCCTTCACCAAGAGCCCCCCAACACTCCCCTGTGGCTTGTCCTGATCCAATTAGGTAGTGTGTGCCTCCTGCACTAACTTCTCCAATTTCTGGAACTTGCCTGAAATGCCTTCCACTTTAGATTTTACATGTGTACTCTTCTCTGTGACAGTCTCCACAGTCTATGCAGTGATAGGATCCTTCAACAATTATTCATTCTCCAATCCTACCTTTTCAACATGATCCTTAGATTCATCAATATCCATTGGCATTTTCTCTACACTTTATTGCAGTAGCTCCAACAATGTCTGCCTTGCCTGCTTTTCTACTTGTATGTTCTTCAACTCTACCTGCAAGTTCTTCAATTATTACGCACTCCTCAATCTATCTAGGTTTTTCATTGTCTTATTCTTCTGCTTTAAGTCTTGTAGCACTGTGTTTACTCCTTCCTTTTTCTTATCTATCTCCTACAATTTTCCATCCTCCTGCAGATCTATCCATAATTGTGTGCTTTTTTTGTACAACTTTGTGATTTCTTGAATTCTCTGCACAATACTCTCCTTATGACTTGTAACCGCTTTCTCCCTCTGTGTTCTTACCTCTGGTGGCGTGCTAGGTGATAGGAGTTCCATCAACTCTATAATGTTTCTTCTATAGCTCTCCATATCTTGTTTTATCTTCTCAATATCCTCCTCTATAGGTAAACTCTCCTTTTCTTGCACACTGCCAGGAATTTTTTTAAACTCTACTTCCACATTCTTCTCCATTCTAGTATTTTTCTTCTTTACTGTATCTCTCTCAAACTTCACATGATCGATTGTCAACTCCAGTTTCCTCTTTACTTGATGCAGGAGTATCACTCAATGTCATCACGCGCCAGCCAAGCGAGGCACATCAATGGACACATTCGATGAAGGAAGAGAGGTGCATCCCTCATTTCAAATTTTGAATTTGAATCAAGAACATTTAATGTTTGTAAGGTTGTTAGAGCCAAAAGGCAATGCCTATACATAGGATTTAGATATAGATAGCCTTTAATGTTTGTAAGGCTGAATCTAGATCCAATCTAGACTAGACAACCCATTCATTGTAAATTCAATGTAAATTGAATAGAGTAGGTAGCTTGGAGGGAAGAGCTCAAAGAGCCCCTCATGAAAAAGATCTTGGATCTTGTTTTTGAGTAAGTAGAGGTAGAAAGAGTTAGAGAAGAGAGCAGAGAGAAGGATTTGAGACTCTGTCAAAGTCTGGTCTTAGGAACACCTTGTAAAGAAAGCATTTGATATTAATACAAACCAGAGCAGTTTTTCCTGCATATTGTTTGTGTTGTGTGAATGTCTATGTGTGTTCTATTTATGCTGTGAATGTATGTTGTAGATGTGAATTTACAGGGACAGATAGGTTCTGCTATCTGTAGAGTTCTTTGATTTCAGGTTGGAGTTCTTTGAGGCTTCACGCCAAGAGGGCGTGACAGAACAATGAGGGTTTTGGTAGTCAATGCTTAGAGAGAACTTCCAATTCTGCGGAATTTGGACAAGGACATGCTAGGAGGGAACACCAACTAAAATCATTGACTCAAAGGAAGACCTCAAGGTTTCTGAATACCTTGGAGATGAGACTATGCAGAGGAGGACACAGTAGAAGACATAATCTCTGAGGAGTTATGTAGAGATCTGCCAAGAGGGTATTGAGTAAGTGCATAGAGTGCATAGAGGAACTCTGTTGAGTTCAGGAGGAAGATAGAACTACTGAGGATTCTAAAGACTTCTGCTAGGAGGGCATTGAGCACAGGCATAGAGTGCTAAGGAGGAACTCTACTGTGAGTTCATAGAGAAACAAAATCACTGAGGATTCTGGACACTTTGCCAGGAAGGCATTGAGTAGGTGCTAGAGAACAGAAGGAAATAACTCTTTTAAGTTCTGGAATAGAAAAAGAGTCTAAGGAAGGATCTTCACAAGGTTGTTGAACACCTTGCAGACTCATCAAGAAGTTTGCTTGAGAAAAGGAGTGCCGAATTGGCATCAGATTCTCCATCTGAGGGAGAAGGAAAAAGGATTAATTCCTTAGAGGTTGAAGCTATAGGAAAAGCTCAGAAGATATAGCACCTTTGTGCATGCAAAGACTCTGCGAGGAGCACAAAAGTCGAAGAATCCTTTAAGGAGTCAAGAAGAGAAGCTCGGGAGGGACAACATCTTTGAGAACGCAGGCGAGACTCAAAGGTCTAGAGATTGTAGAGGAAAATCAAAGGTCAAATCCTTTTGGAATTTGGGAAATCTTCCACAATTCAGGAAGAAAGTACATGCTCAACAGGAGGAGCACAACTGCCATTGGATCAGCCGAAAAGATCTGGACCGTGGATTCGTGTCCAGGCAGGATAGGAAGGGCATAGTGGAAGAACAGGTCTGAGCATTCAGATCTGGGTACATGGATCGATAACCGTCGGATCTATGGAAAGTTGCACGAGGTTTAAAACCTCACGCATAGACCAGAAAATCCGAAAAGTCCCAACAGGGTAGAGGTATCGAGATTTTGGACTTCAGAAATTTGGAGGTTTAGAGGATGAAGGACTGGAGATTAGGACTCGCGGGTCCCAAAGTCCTGAAGTTATCTGCAGAGGACAGTTGTCACGAGATCCTTTCATATCGGGGATTCAGAAATTAGGAAGCAAAGAAGGGAGTCTTTTATCTTCGCTACTGGCGAAGTCCCGAAACGATCTGGACCATCCATCTGGGGAGGACACATGGAGGAGATCGGGGAGTCCACCAAGATTTCGGATACTGGGGATTCAAAAGAATAGAGGATAAGTGTCGTAGGGGTCGGGAAGTTTCGAAACGTGAAACCTCAAAAACTCTGAAAAAATAGGGAGGACACATGGTAATGATCCAGGCATCAGGAAAGAAGTCCTGAAAGAGCATTTTGGTATTTCGGCTACCAGGAATGTGAGAGGTAAGAGTTCAAAACTCTTGACCCATAGAATCCCAAAAAGGATCCGAGCCATTGGATCAAGGGAGGATTTGAGCCATCGATCTTTCTCGGGAGGAGGAGAACTGGAGGGTTCGGGATTTCGGTACTTCGGTATTTCGGCTACCGAGAGTATGAGAGGATAGCAAGGAATTATTCCACTGAGATTCGTGAAGTTTCGAAACACGAATTTTTGAAAGCATAGGAGGAATAGTACCGGAACATTTTGACATTTCAGGATTCAACTTTTCGGCCATCTCGAGGACAAGAAACTGGGCATTTTGGCACTGGAAACCCCAAAGTCCCAAAAGTGACATGTTGTGGGAGTGAGGCTGTGGTCACACATTTCGGCATACCAAAGATGAAGATTTTGGAAGTCCAGAGGATAAGGAATCCGGGCCTTCGGGAATGAAAAACACAAAGTTGCGAAATATGACATAAAGGAGAGTGAGGCTGTGGTCACACCAGGTATTGGTATTTCAGAAATCGACATTTTGGGAATCACGAAGACTAAGAGGCGGGGCTCACGGAGTCGAAAGTTCCGAAGAAGACTATGGTCATATGAAGAGTGGTCACATGGACTAAAGATATGGCCCAGGGGGCTAATCGTTGTTGAGTGCTATTTCGACATTTCGACATTTCGGGGATCGGGGGATTAAGAAGGCAGAGGTTCTCAACATCAGGGCTCAGGAAGTCCTAAAACCCAAAATTCCATTTCAGGAAAAGATCGCGGTTGTGTTTGAAGGCTGTGTGGAGGTGAAGGACCTATGGATCAAATATTAAGGTTCCAGTAGGGAATCAAAGGAGTCGATCTGGCTCGAAGGCATTAAAGAATGATCCTTAAACTGGGAGGTCGCACAAAACCTGCTGAGCTAGTGGGGGGTCTCTGCCAGTGTGGTATCAGAGCTTGACTCTGTTTGTATATTTCAGGTAGAGAGAGCAGGAAGGAAATTAATTTGATATACATCAAAGTGGTATTAGAGGCAGCTTGCAGAGACAGGAAGAAGGAAGATAGAGTGATGGAATCTCTGTGGTGATTGTTGCAGGTGTGCAACAGTCAATAGACAGTCAGGTGGACTGTAAGGAGAGACTGGAAGCACTCAGGGTTATTGAGTGATAGCAGATCTGTCAGGAGGGTAGATAGATAGCAGGCAGAATGGCTATTGAAGGTCATGCACACAATGGAAAGAAGAACCGCCATCAGCAGGAGAACGCTACGAGAGATAAAGAGCTCGCTGAGATCAAAGTGAGAATGGATGAACTTGCGCTATAGGTGCAACAAGATACAAAGTCGGGATGGGTATATGAATGGCCCATGAGGACGAAGGTAAAGTGTCCAATTCAAGAATTGGTGGCCAAAAGACAGCAGAGGTTGTTGAAACTATGGTTGAGGCAGGCTGAAAACCTCAACATACCAGAGGATAAAATGGTTCAGGTGTGTGAACCAGAGGATGGGAGAAACCTCAGTAGTGAGGATGACATGGGATTAGTTGAATATCTCAAAGACTACCAATAGGGCAGAAAAAAAATTCCTAATTGCCAGGAGGACAATGAGATGAGATCACTGTAGGATATCATATACTGTCAAGAGGACAGCTAGGTGGGAAATGAGATGAGATCGTTGCGGGATATCATAGACTGTCAGGAGGAAAACAGGTAAATTTCATGTTGCCGGGAAGGCAATGAGATGGGATCTAAGGATCTCATAGACTGCCAAGAGGGCAGCAGAAAGTTTCCAGATTTCCAGGTGGGCATGGGAATTGAAATGAGGCTATGTGAAAGTCTCATGAGCTCAGAGCTGAGTTCATATCAGCAAGGACAGCTGACAGAGAAGGAAGATCAGAAAATTATTCTGATGATTGGAGGGATAAAGGTATTCCTGCCATATAGCCCAGTTGAGGCCAGCGTGTGTGTTGCCAATGCAACAACAACAGAAGGACAGCTAGCAGTGACTGTCAAAGAAGAGAAAGAGATGGAGCAGATGTTAGAGGTTTCCCAAGAAGAGGAAAATGAGCACTCCGAGGAATGGCTCAACAATTTCAACCAGGGAGCTGAGGAGACTGTAGCACTAAAGCTGACAGCAGAAAAAGAGCAGGCAGATAGATTGATCACTCCATGAGAGATGGAGTTGGCAATACTGGAGGATTGGTTGAACAATCCAGAGCCAGTGAGTGATTGCCATCAGTAGATGTTGGTAGAAGATAATTCTGAGGAATTGCTTAGAGATTTTAGCCAGGGAGCTGAACGGGTGATGAACACTGCAGTACTGAGGTATGCAGCAAAAGACGAAAGAGAATTCTAGGTGAAAGAATAGTTGGAAGAAGCTGGACACACACCAGCAAAAGGAATGGCAGTAGCAACACTCTTAGATAAAGAGGAAGTTGAACAACAGTTCAGTGATAGAACTGCAGGAGAAGAATCTGTAGCAGGATGGCAAATCAAGGCCACAGAGGATGAAGAAGACAACATGGGAGATCATGATGATCTACCCATTTGCAGAAAGAATTTACAACAGAGGAGACTACATGGACAGAGCCAACCATTGGAGTAGATGGACAAGGTGATCAAGGATATCATAAAACTGATGGTCAGATCAAAAGAGACTGCCAGGAAGGAAAGATTGGGCAGAAAAGTAGCAGCAGCAGTAGCAGAGCAGCGGAAGCAACAACAACAGAGAAATGGAGAAGATGAACAACTCCAAAGAATTGTTTGGGATCCAGGAGGATTTCAACAGCCGAGATAGGAAGCTCATGAGCAAGAGCTCATGACTTTTGTAGCTGAGGAGTATGATGCAGGAGCATCACTCCATGTCATCACGCACCAGCCAAGCGAGGCACATCAACGCACACATTCGATGAAGGAAGAGAGGTGCAACCCTCATTTCAAATTTTGAATTTGAATCAAGCAGATTTAATGTTTGTAAGGCTGTTAGAGCCAAAAGGCCATGCCTATACGTAGGCTTTAGATATAGATAGCCTTTAATGGTTGTAAGGTTGAATTTAGATCCAATCTGGACTAGACAGCCCATTCATTGTAAATTCAATGTAAATTGAATAGAGTAGATAGCTTGGAGGGAAGAGATCAAAGAGCCCCTCATGAAAAAGATCTTGGATCTTGTTTTTGAGTAAGTAGAGGTAGCAAGAATTAAAGAAGAGAGCAGAGAGAAGGAGTTGAGACTCTGTCAAAGTCTGAGCTCACGAACAGCTTGTAAAGAA